>SEYY01006851.1:72500-75000 GCA_009176605.1 Armadillidium nasatum | reverse complement strand
TTTATTTATATATTATAAAAACTTCTAATCTCCCTTCTTCATAAGAAGTCTCCAACACCTTACCCTCATAAATTTCTCTTTCCTCTACTTTCTTAGAGCTTTTATTTTTTCTATAAAATCTCCCTGCTTCTTTATTACTTTACGAATAGTTAGCAAAGATGTTTTTTGATTATTTGCTGCTTTTATTTCGATATCGCATTCTGAAATATTTCATATAAATCCTTTTTCTTACATTTAAATTAGCGTATTTGTTTATTTTTTAAAAGTTTGAACGACCGTAATGTCAATGAAAATTATTTTTTTCACTTGGAATAAATAATAATTTATGAAAACACATTCGGTGAATGAAATATTTAGTATTTGGTAAAGGTTTTTAGCATTCACCGGTCAGTTCACCCGTATACTCATTTACATAAGCATACACACACAAGCTTACACAAAAAGAATAAAAAATACAAATGCTTGAGGAAGCCGGTTCGATACTATTTGTGAATCCTAGGTATATACCATCGAGTAAAACTTCTTTATTCGAATAAATCAATGCTCGTGAGATGTGAATTTTCAAGGAAAAAAGGAGCTACATTTTTTAAACATCATGTTTTCAATTCATTTTATGAGTGCAGGATGTTTTAATTTAAGTAATATAATTTTCCTTCAAGCATCTAATATAAAAGGCAAAACTATGTCCCTTAAGGCATAAAGTATTTAAACGGCTCCAAAGGTTTAGCAAATACTCTTTAAAACATATACATTTTCAAGTGATCTACATAAACACATGTTTATTTTATAGCTCAATAGGCAAATTTTACTACAGAGGGATTACTGAATGAGTACATTTTATACTTGAATTGATATTTTCATTGTCATAACATCCCAATAAAAATTATAAATTCAAAAATACTGAAACAACAGCCCCAATCATTCAAAATTGTATTCATTTTATAGAAACATATGCATTATTACAGCATAGTAACTAATTGTGCATGGTATTTTTTAACTAAAAACTGAAAAATACCTACCTTTCACCCTCTTAATTAAAGAGTATTTTATCAGCTCTGCAAACTCACACTCTAAAACTCATAAACGTACCCATGAGAACGTAAGACATGTTTTTTTTTTAAAAAAAAACTTCTTGAACTATCACAAAAACATTTCCAAAATTACAGTTAAACTTTGTTCATGCTTTAGGTACCTTAAAAATCTATTAACTAACATCCTTGAAAACATATGAATAAATTAAACTTTAGCTTTTCAGTACCTTAAAAATACGTAACAAAACAAGCATGTTTCAAAAATAACCTTTACAATATAAACTTTTTATGTATTCTAAGTCACCTTGTGATCACTGATGACATTCATTTCAGAATTTTCACATCCATGAAGACAAATGAGCGTATATTATTACACTCACATATCATATTTACACTTCTTTATATATAACTTTAGCAAAAATAAACAAAAACTTATAATTTAATAATAAAAAAATTGGAAAATACAAAATTTTTTGCTTAAACATGAATACACATAGAATATTTGAACGTTTTTTCACATGTACATTGTAGTTTTCATTAGCATTAAGGATTTTTAACCATTTTATGTGACCCTTGTCGAGCAGCTTCATATGTATAGCAATTTACTGGAAATTTACCATTATAAACATAGTGATATATTAAGCATGAGCATACATATCATCGAAAAGGTATGAACATATCCACATTTCAGTTATTTTTAATAGTGAATTATACGATTCAACGTAAAAGCATTGAATACATAGACGTAATATTGTTTCAACATAATACATCCGATGAAACTTGTTTTAAAGGAAAGAGAACAAAGGTTAGCAAATATATACCTGCTAAGGTAAAAAAGAATTGAATAAATGAAATTTATTGCATGTAAAATAAGTGAAAAGCATCAGTGCTTTGAGAAATGGGTGGACCTTAGTATTGTGCAATATTTTAATGCACTTTGCGATTGAGCAAATGAAGTCAGTTTGTGTCTTCTTTCCGTGGACACAGAAGGTTTCTTTGAAAACGTATTTTATATTTAGTACCGTGTGGTTATATCCTATAATAAAATTTATAAATTTTCGCATATGCATAAAGTACATAAATACTATGTTTTATTTTAAATAAACTCTCCCTTTTGTTACATTCTTTTTATCCACCCATTTAACATTCTATACCCTTTTCTCTATCCTAAATTCCTACATACCCATACCCTATCCTATCATATCATTCATCCAATCGACTAGATCATAATCAATTCATATGTATTATTTCATTATCTGTCTTACAGCTTAGTGTATCAATTTACTTCCTTCAGCTTGTGTCTAATATAAATCTGTTTATCTTAGTGTTATATATATATATATATATATATATATATATATATATATATATATATATATATATATATATATATATATTATATATATATATATATATATATATATATATATATATATATATATATATATATATATATATATATATATATA
>SEYY01006851.1:60000-67500 GCA_009176605.1 Armadillidium nasatum | reverse complement strand
AAGACATGAAGATGTAAGTGGCCTGCGACAAACAAAAATGTTCCATCATTCATTCCTCTCTAATCATAAAATGAATGCTAGATGCTATTAGTGATGCTGATATTCTCTTAAGAAACTAGGCTTAATCGAGTTCCATAACCCATTTTCTTCATCAATTTTCCGTAATATTCTAGATTTTTGTTTTAATTTCCTCATTGCTAAAAACTACTCATATTTTGACTACAAAATGACTTTAACCTCATTTTTTAAATAGAATCTTCATTATTTTACTAATCACAAACGAGAAAAAATTTCTGGAGTAATTCCCAGGAGAAAATGTTTTAATCTTCACATGTTTGAATATCAGATCAATTAATTTGGAGTATTGTTTGGTGTTGGTCTCAATTTTATTCCCTCATTTCGTAGATCTTATAATTTATATGCTATTCAGAATTATTTAGATATTCAAATTGCAAAAATTATTTCAACAAATTTATCGTATTCTAAATCAAAATTAAAAATCAAGTAAGTTTAGCGAAAAGTTAACTAAAAATAACGAAACCTAAATTAAAATTCCTTCATTTATATTAAAATTATAGAGTTGAAAAAGGCAAACCTTAGCTAATATATTTTGAGTTTCTAACAAATCTCTTGGATATTCATTTGCGATAACAATAATGTTTTTGGAAAATTGAATTAGAATTTAATAAAATTATTTCTTATAAAATTTAAAATAAAATAGTAATACTATAGTTCAGCTGAGTACTTATTTTAATATATCAAAACTACAAACAGAAAATGACCTGAAATCGAGGAAATTGGATAAATTGAAGAGCGGAAAACGATTTTGTACATTAAAAACAACAACTTATGACCATAAATCTCTTATTTTAAAACTTTTTTTTCTCTCTTTTTATTGTCACATCAATAGATTTTGTCATCCTATTTACTTTATCAAAAGATAAATTAATTATCCACTTAAGCAATAACTGTTTTTGCAATTTACAATAATTACTTACAATTAAATTCATACTCATTAACACAGTTATTAGTTGATAAAAATAATTCGTTCTGAATACTACATATCTGGTCAGCCATTTGTAGTTTCTCTATCTTTGTTTAGTAATTAAAGTAAAATTAATTACAAAGAATCTCAATCTTTTATCATCTTTTAAAAATAATCTAAGCAAATACCTTATATGAGCGAAATAAATACGATCCATTTTGATATTTCGTTCATTTAGTGAATCCTTTTTATTCTCAAGATTAAACTCAAACATATTCCAAATGATTAGCAATGTTCTTCTACTGATTTACTGCAAGTGTTTCAAGTTCTGCTCTGACAAAAAAACTCATTTTCTTATTTTTTGATTAATTTTGAAAATGTTGTGTTAATTGTATGGTTTCAAAATAAAATCTAGATTTGAAATTGGTTTTGGAAAACTACTCTTGACTCCATAAATGATTCACATCATAATTGTGAGTAATTCTCATAGCAATATATATATATATATATATATATATATATATATATATATATATATATATATATATATATATATATATATATATATATATATATATATATATATATTATATATATATATATATATATATATATTTCGTCTTTGCCTTTCTACTTCGACCTTCCCTTCTTGCTGGAAACGTGCTCTCATTCAACCTTTGCCAAAGAAGGGGGACCCCTCTAACTATCGCTATTTCTTTAACCGTTCTTTCTAAAGTTTTCGAATCTATCCTTAACAGGAAGATTTGGAAACATCTTAATTCTTCTAATCTTATCTCTGATCGCCAGTATGGCTTTCGTAAAGACGTTCTACTGGTGATCTTCTTTCCCTACTTTCTGACTCTTGGTCCTCCGCTCTTCGGGTTTCGGTGAATCTTTCGCTGTGGCGCTAGACATATCGAAAGCTTTCGATAGAGTCTGGCACAAAGCTTTGATTTCCAAACTTCCCTCTTTCGGAATCTATCCTTCTCTCAGTGACCTTCTCTCTAAATTACTTTCTGGTCGTTCTATAGCAGCTGTTGTAGACGGCCATCGCTCTTCCTATAAATCTATAAATAGTGGTGTTCCTCAAGGATCTGTGCATTCTCCAACTTTTCCTAATTTTCATCAATGACCTTCTCCCTATTACTTCGTCTCCTATACACTCCTATGCCGATGACTCCACCCTTCATTACTCCTTTCAATTTGAAAGACGTCTCCCAACAGCAGTTGTTAGATCAAAGGACCTTGGAGCAACTGACTCTGATCTTTCTGTATTTCAAATTGGGGCAGAGAAAACATGGTCGTTTTAATGCCTCAAAACTCAACCTCCATCTTTCTACTCGACCCAATCTTCCACACAACTATTATATCTTCTTCGAAAACACTCAACTCAAACCTTCATTTGTTCTAAATACTCTAGGTGTTTCTTATTCTCGTGATCTTCCTTGGAAAGATCACATTATTTTTCACTCTAACCAAGCTTATAAGAGGTTGGGTGTTCTGAGGCTCCTTCGTGGTTTTTTTACGCCACCCCAGTTGCTTGCTCTGTATAGGTGTTGTTCCCTGTATGGAGTACCCCTCTCATATCTGGGGTGGTTCCACACATACAGTTCTTTCGAAAGGTGGAGTCTAGGGCTTTTCGTCTTATCAACTCTCTCCAGTCTCTTTCTTCCCATCGGAATTGTTGCATCACTTCTCTATACTATCGCTATTACAACGGACATTGCTCTTCTGAACTCTCACGTCGCATACCTCCTCCATTGAGAAGGGCTCGTGCGACACGTCTTTCTACACAGTCTCATCCTTTCTCTGTCCAACTCTCTGACCCCAGACTTACCCTATGCTCAATCTACATGTCTCTACAGTAAAGTCTGGAACCACTCTTTATCTGTTTCCAACTTCCTTTGACTTGCACACTTTTAACGCGTGTATCGGGTTCGGCCATTAGCCCAGATCCGATGCCCAACTCTGTTGGATATTGGTAGGCCTCCGGCCTTTGCCCACCAGAGGAGACATAAAAGGTCAAGTATAGATTTGCCTGCTCCTGCTCCGTTTCCTTGTTCGGAAACCCCTAGTTCAATCGGTGAAAGATGGATGAAATGGAAGGCAGCGTTCCTTTAAATAAGGATGCTTTAATTAAAGGAATTGGATGCAAAATTTGCACCCAAAGTTAATATCAGGTATGAGCGTTTTGTTTTTCGACAAACTAGTCAAGAGGTTAGTGAAACTACAGATGCATATGTGACTAGACTAAAAAAAAATAGCCGTTAATTGTGATTTTAATAATATAGAGGACACTATTATCGATCAAATAATAGCAAAATGTTACTCCTCTCGTTTACGTAGGAAACTACTTCAAGAAGTAGGTTTAACTTTAACCTCTTTACTTTCTATTGCTAGGGCGATGGAAGTTGCTGAACAACAAGCTACCACAATTGAAGGTAAGGTTACTAACGTGATTGCAAATGTAGATTATGCAGGTGATAAAAAAAGGCTACATAAATATAGGTTTCAAGATAGTAGCGATGCTAAGGTGACTACTAATACGCAAGGCACTAAATATAAATGTCAGCGGTGTGGATATTACGATCATAAGTCAAAGGATAGATTAAAATGTCCTGCGCATAATAAAGTTTGTAGTAAGTGTCATAAGAAAGGTCATTTTTCGGCTGTCTGTAAGACTATCCCGAAAGTTTACGCTACAAATAGAGAGAATGAAATTGAACAGGAATCGAAAAATAATGATGATTTGGAAAACTTAGTTTTTCGTGTGTATTCAGCGGTTAATAATACCGCGAAACAAATATTTATTACTGCTAGAATCAACGATGTGCCTATTAAAATGCAGGTAGATACGGCTGCAGATGTATCATTAATCCCTGAGCGGGTTGCGGGGCAAATTCCAGATTTAGTTGTGAAGCCCTGTAGCAAGCATATTAAAGATTATAACGGTAACTCCGTGCCGATTGTATGAATGAGTACAGTTGATTAAAGATTATAACGCTCATTACAAAGTTAAATAGGAATTCCTTAATAGGATTATAACGGTAACGCCAGTACCGAAATTGTAGGAATGAGTACAGTTGATGTGGAGTATGAAAATAAACGGTATAAAAAAATGACTGTGCTCATTACAAAGTTAAATAGGAATTCCTTAATAGGATTAGATTGGTTGAGACATATACCTTTAGATTGGAAGAACATTTTTAGTTTGTCTAGTCAGACGAAATTAGATAAGATATTGGAAGAATTTAAAGAAGTTTTCTCTGAAGGAGAGAGGAACAGTCAAAAATGCGACTGCTTCGCTTATTTTAAAGCCTGACGCTGTTCCTAAATTCTTTGCTCCTAGGCAAATACCATATGCTTTAAAACCATTAGTGGAACAAGAAATACAGCGATTGGTTGCTGAAGGTACATGGGAAAAAGTAGCATACTCGGATTGGGGAACTCCATTAGTTCCTATAGTAAAAAAGGATGGAGTTAGTGTTCGACTATGTGGTGATTATAAAACTACGGTAAATCCCCAATTAAAGGTCGCTCAGCATCCACTCCCAAAACCAGAGGATATGTTTGCTGCATTAGGAAATTGCAAGCTCTTTTGCAAACTAGATTTAAGAGCAGCTTTTCAGCAATTAATGTTAGATAAGCAATCTCAAAATTTGTGTGTGGTAAATACTCATTTAGGGTTGTTTAAGCCTAAACGTCTACCGTATGGCATTGCTAGCAGTCCCGCTCTATGGCAACAAGTGATGGACCGTATTTTTCATGGACTGCAAGGTACGTTCGTATTTATTGATGATATATTGATTGCAGGAAGTGATGAAAACGAATTACTAGCAAGATTAAAGGAAGTGTTAAAAAGAATAAAAGATTATGGAATTACCATTAAAAAGGAGAAATGCGAGTTCAAAGTTTCTGATATAGAGTATTTGGGTTTTAGAATAGACGAAAAAGGAATCCATAAAACTGATTCTAAAATTGAGGCTATAAAATATTTGAAAACTCCAAGGAATGTGAAAGAATTGCAAGCATATTTGGGTTTCGTTACTTTTTATGAAATTTATACCAAATTTAGCTATGAAAGCTCATGCATTGTACCAACTTCTTAAAAAAGATGTAAAATGGGTTTGGAATGAGGCTTGTAATAAAGCATTCCAAAGTATTAATAAAGATTTGATGTCTCCCACTTTTTTAACACATTTCAGAGATGATTTGCCGCTAAAACTAATGTGTGACGCTTCGCCATTGGGTGTGGCAGCTATTCTTTTTCACGAGATGCCAGATGGAGTTGAAAGACCAATTGCTTACGCTTCAAGAACACTCTCTGAGGCAGAAAAGAACTATTCACAAATTGACAAAGAGGCACTAGCATTGATATTCGGTGTAACTAAGTTTCATATGTATTTATACGGTAAGAAAACTTTTACACTTATAACTGATCATAAACCACTTTTAGCTATTTTGGGTCACAAAAAAGGGTTTACCGAAATTAGTCGCATTGCGTCTACAACGATGGGCAGTCATACTAAGTGCTTACTCATATGAGCTAGAATATAGACCTTCCACAAAAATTACAAATGTCGATGCACTGTCAAGATTACCTACCAATAGTACCAATAGTACGCTAAAAGTACCTGAAGAACAGTCAGTAATGATAATTACAGCTTCAGAAATTCCATTAACTGCAAAAATAATAGCACGTGAAACACAAAAGGATCCTATATTGTCAAAGGTCTATCAGAATATTTTTGCTAATATACAATTTGATACTAGAAAAATTGACTTTATTACTTATGCTAATATTTGTAATGAATTGAATATAAACCAAGGTTGTGTTTTACGTAATGCACGAGTAATTATTCCTAAGTCTTTACAGCAGCAACTTTTAACAGAAATTCATGTGGATCATCCTGGCATGGTGAGAACAAAGGAGCTGTTACGTTCGTATGTATGGTGGCCTGGACTGGATGCGGATATAGAACAAAATGTACGTTCATGTACAGGTTGTCAACAACAACGGAACAATCCCCCTCCTGTGAGACTGCACCCTTGGGAGCACCCCAAATATCCATGGCAGCGTATCCACATTGACTACGCTGGACCATTTATGAATAGGTATTATTTAGTGGTGATGGATTCATACAGTAAGTGGCCAGAAGATTATTCCTACTTATTCTATTACGTCTTCTACAACTAAAAATGCTTTAATTAAAATATTCGCAACACATGGTATACCAGAAGCTATTGTGTCTGATAACGCTACGAGCTTTAAATCAGATGAATTTCAAGCATTTTTGAGGAGGCATGGTATATATCACATAGTTTCAGCCCCATACCATCCCTCCACTAATGGGGAAATTGAAAGATTTATTCAAACTTTTAAAAAATATGAAAAGTAGAAATTTCCATCCAAATGAATTGATAACTAATATATATAGTTTTTTTGTTTTCATACCGAATTACCCCTCATGCTACTACCGGGCTACCCCCCTCATATTTATTAATGGGTAGATATTTAAAAAATAAATTTAATCTGTTGCTTCCTAATTTATCCAACAGGATTATGATAAGACAATGGGACCAAATTGCGAAAGAAAAGATCATTCCAGACACTTTGAAAGAAAATGATCCCATATTACTTCGAAATTACTTGTCCCCCGATAAATGGAAGACTGGGACCATTGCTAAACCACTGGGTAACCTGCATTATGAAGTGAATGTAGAAGGTCAAACGAAATGTGGACCAACTTCTTCCTGACAAAACTTCGGAACGAACTGATGACACTGCTGAAGTCATTCCTGGGCCCATAAGTGCCAATTCACCGATGAAGAACACGTCGCAAGAGAACTTTACCTCCTCGTGCCACAAGAGGAGTACCTCCGGACCGATTAACTTATTATTCGAAATAATTGTTAGCTTAGAGGGAAGGGGTTGTTATATATATATGTTTAGTTGGTTGTTAAATCTAAAAGCAACTTGTAATCGTTAAATGCTGCCCTCTGGCAGGTGTCTTTTTTATCTGCTTGTATTGTATACGAATAAAGGTTTATATGGTGACTTAGTTTGACGATACCTCGACGACGAGAATGGGATATTGTAATTCTTATACTTAAACTTTATATTGGTGTACTTAATACTTATATCTTAACAGGTACGTGTCGAGGTCATACATAACAATTTGGCGACGAGAATGGGATATTGTAATTCTTATACTTAAACTTTATATTGGTGTACTTAATACTCATATCTTAACAGGTACGTGTCGAGGTCATACATAACAGATATATATACACAAACACATTTTACAAACACCTATCCCCTCAACTTAAACTTATAAATAATAATATATATATATATATATATATATATATATATATATATATATATATATATATATATATATATATATATATATATATATATATATATATATATATATATATATATATATATGTATATGTTGAAGAGAATCGCAAAGAAAATGGAGAGCATTGTATAAATGAAATAATGATCA
>SEYY01006851.1:0-57500 GCA_009176605.1 Armadillidium nasatum | reverse complement strand
GGTGAAACCTACGTCCTCATGAAGGATAACGCAAGACCGCACGTAGCCAGATGTGTTGGTGATTACCTCAACACTGTAGGGATTCGAACATTGAACTAGCCCGCGCATAGTCCTTACCTAAACCCCATCGAGCATCTTCGGGACACACTGAAAGGAGGCTGCGATGGCTATAGCACCAGCCACACAGCCTTAATAACCTGCGACAAACGGTTGTAAGCCTATGTGTGGAACTGCTACAGGGAACCATCCAGGACTTCATCTCCAGCATGAAAAAACGGTGTTTAGTTCTCAAACGATGAAGGAGACGCCACACAAGGTACTGACGTCAAGAGAAAGGTGGCATGCACATACACACTGTAGGTTTGTACTTTACCCTGCTTCTATGCCATGGTGTCTTAGGGTTCCTGGGCTTCCTCTGTGGGCCACTACATTATCCCTATTATGTATACCATGTGCTGTATATTAACAATGTTACTACCCGTTTTGTATGTTTCAGTATCCTCCTATTGACGTTTGTTCCAGTGGTGCGTTAATTTTGCTCTTCAGTATATATACTATATATATATATACAATCAAGTAAATGATTACCTGTTATGTAGGAAACAATAACGGCAAATACAACACATGTTAATGTGCCAATAACCATATATAAAGTGTATGAAATCTGGTAGAGTTGTACAAAGAAAGATCTGAAAATTAAATAAAACATTATTGATTCAGAGTCCTATATATATATATATATATATATATATATATATATATATATATATATATATATATATATATATATATATATATATATATATATATATATATATATATATATATATATATATATATAATATATATATATATATATATATATATATATATATATATATATATATATATATATATATATATATATATATATATATATATATATATATATATATATATATATATATATATATATATATATATATATATATATATATATATATATATATATATATATATATATATATATATATATATATATATATATATATATATATATATATATATATATATATATATATATATATATATATATATATATATATATATATATATATATATATATATATATATATATATATATATATATATATATATATATATATATATATATATATATATATATATATATATATATATATATGGTTGGATTAAATACTTCATTTTATATTTATAATTGACTCTTGTCTTAAATATAGAATAAAAATTACCTATATATCATTATAAATGTTTTGGTCATTTATTTGCTTTTTGAATGTAAATAAAAGGATTTGTAAGGAAAATTTTAATTCTTTGTTCGAATTTTAGTTGTTAGATGATGTTGCCTCTAAAAATTTTCTCATATATATATATATATATATATATATATATATATATATATATATATATATATATATATATATATATATATATATATATATATATATATATATATATATATATATATATATATATATATATATATATATATATATATATATATATATATATATATATATATATATATATATATATATATATATATATATATATATATATATATATATAAATGTATCTTTTTATGTATTTGCTCTGATTGATCTAGCTAATACTCCTGCTGAAAAGCCCAACCTAATAATAGGTTGATTTTAATAATGAAAGATAGGGAATGGAGAAAATTTGAAATTCCTTCTACTACAATCATTATTCTGTTCATAGGAGTTCACATGATGTGGAATAAGATTGTATTACTGAAGATCTATTAAGGCAACTTTTATTGAGGAGCTATTGGTAGTATGAAATCTATGAATTTTTGTGATATATATTGTAAAGATGAATTGTACTAAAATTGGATTGCGTATTTGAATGATTTGGTCTCTTTCCATTGTCATATTTATCTAATTTTGATGCTTATTTATAAATTATATTGCCTAGATTTCTTTCATTCGGCATCTAAGGATTTCCTACATGAATTTGACTAAGTTAATTAATGTTTCAACTAAACCTACACACTTTAAAAGATATTCATCAAATTGGTCATTGTTGGATCTCACTTGGACCATTGCTTTGAAAATATTGTTTTTTTCTGTCTTATACAGTATGCCTTTTCTGATCACATGTCATTTATATTACTTATAAAGAAATTTATATATGATCTCAAATTCAGAATTGCATTCAAAATTTTGCTAGTCTTACGTAGGGGAGTGTTAAATTTAAAAAAAAAATTTTTTTTATCCGATTCTCCTGAAAATTTCAGTATGTATAGCTTTTTTCCCGACGAAAATAGTCGATTTCTAACGTTTTTACGAGGGATTTAATGTTTAGCAGTTATATGGGAATGTTTTTCAAAATTTAAATCTACGGTGAAGCCACAAAAAAAATATTTTTGGTCGGAAATTTGGAACATATGTTCCTTATTCTATTGGCTACAAAAATATTTGATAGATTTTTGCTCCCAGAGTTACACAAAAAACAGTATTAGTACAAGACTGACCCACTATCGCAAGAAATTATTTAAAAAAAAAAAAAATCAAATTTTCGAGGAAAAATATATTTTTTTTAAGAAAGTATAATTACTACGTAAATAAATTTTAGCATACTTATAGAAGAGTGTTGGGACTACAAATTCTTCTTTATACTTTGTTCGATCTGATTTGTTTGTTCCGAGATATGATCTCTCAAAAAAGGTCTATTTTTAGAAAATTTTCAAAAATTTTAAAAGTTTGAGAGGCTATACCTTCCTTCAAACAATTAGTATTTATTAATGCTCTAAATAAATGTTGTAGACCTATCTCTTCTCTAAACAATGTCCAAATTTAATCAAAATTCCTGAAGAGAATTTTTTTTAAATAATTTTTTTCTCTGAAAGGGTAACAAATTTTTCAAAAAAAAATTTGACTGATTATACCTCTTTTTTGGAGTGTGATATCAAAAATCGCTTCCAGCAGATTAAAGAGATTGGGGCCAAGATGGCTTAGGCCAATTTTCATCTCATGTGGAAAAATATTTTTTTCCCGCTATTCCTTTTTTTTGTTGAGTTATGACCACTAATACCTATGAAACCGTTTTAGACTCATAAAAACAGTAAAAATGGAGCTTTTTTAACCGGGAAAAAAGCTACATACACTGAAAATTTCAGCCAAATCGGTTAAAATAAAAAAAATTTTTTAAATCGAACCCTCCCCTTAACATAAAGGATTTTTTGGAATAAATTTCAGAAATGCTTAATAATTTTACAATTTCTGGTAGAAGTATAGATTTGAATGCGGTTTAATTGCTCGAATGGCTTAATTTAAGATTAGTTCTGATATCTTTTTCCTTATAAATTTAAGCTTGTCTTGAATAATAGATAAAGATCACGTTGGATATCTAATAGAATTGTTAAATTAATTATTAAGAAATAAACTTTTAATAAAATTAAAAAGAGGATTTGTTTCTTGAGATCTTCAAAGTGATTTCAGATTTGTTTAAAATTTTATTGTATAAAATTTAAAGTTGCTACTATAGGCATGTTTTTAATGTTAATAGTGTAAATTAAAAAATTGAGATTATATTAATATATTGTTGGCTGGAGAAAAGCACTAATAATTCGTTGATTCAGGATACAATAATAGAATTGATTCTTTTGCATTTGAAGATTTTATCAAACAGGAAGATTTGTTTGAATTAAGGTATGCTTATCTCAGTCTTGTCCCGCACAACGACACAATCGTATATTTAGTCCCAACAACTCCTCTCGCTTTATCTGCGGACTCAGTGACAAGTTTGACGCAACTTGCAACAGCTTGGATATGGCATGGAAAAGTTAAAAAATCAATCTCAGGCAGAGTTTTATGTTGTCAAGCTTTTTTCATTAAGGGGGTGAGGTGGAGATCGAAAACTTACATTTTGGCGAGTCTGTCAGCTCACTGTAGTCAGTTGCATCAAAATTTCTTGAGGAAGTCTTAAAATCTCTAACAGACTTCTCTTTCGGATTTTGAGTTCTTGCCTTTATTACCCTCCTGTAATCCAACTTGCATATGTATAATCTCTCATCCACTATCATAGGCAACATGTTCTCTGTGTGACAGAAGAACGCGTTTCTCTCAATCAGGATTTATGATTCTTTAAATGTCGTCTGACAAATGTCTCGTTGTTTGACTAACCTAAAAGATATGCTTAGGACCATATTTCACTGACAGGAATATATGTCTACACAATGTAGTTTACAATCATCTTAAGTTCCTTTTTTGGGATTTGTTTGTTTTAAATGAACAACAGTAAGACCCGGTTTGTACGTGTCAGCCATCGGGAGTGACTGAGAGGTCCAGGATCTCTTATAGTCAGATCTGGAGCACATTGTCCTGTCTGGATTGCTCTGACAATATCAAAAGGATACTGTTGGTCTTTACCAAGATCAGTTTTATTAACATTGATTTAATCTAATTCAAATTTGCAACTGATAATCTTTTACAATGAGGCAGTTGTTTGCCGGTTTTACCAGAGAATGTCGAGAGTTCCTTTGTCTCTCCGTCTATGCATCCAAATAAATGTTTGAATGGTAGCTCGTTGAAGTGAAGTAAATAAATGAACCACTGCAATAGGCGCTAAGTTTTAACCTCTATGATGCGGATAACAATATTTTTCCACCCTGTGTTTGTTGCTGTCCCATCACAACCAATCATTTCCAGTTCATTAATGTCAGTATCATTGTCTTCCAGGTACTTAAGAATGCAATTGGCTATTTCACTGCCGGTTCCACTCACCGGTGTAAGGTGACCGAAAGATTGCCTACCAGGCTCACGAATCACGCTAATTACCTCAGGATTTCCGCACTCCTCTGTATATTTCAGCTCCTACTTTTTCTTGAAAGAATATTATCTTCTCTACCATCAAAGTAGAGATTGTTACTATAGGCCGGTCCATATATTTTCCTATAGCCTGTCGTGTCTTCTGTTTTTCTCTTCTTATCTTGATTCTAACGCTCAAAAGTGACGTATGTTTTTCAGAAATCATATGTAAATCATATCGCTGGAAGCAATAGTAGGCGTAGCTCTATCAGAAAATATAGACAGAGAAGGAAAGAGTCGGGAAGACATGTCTCGACAGGTTTGTTTGATGTAAACCATGTTCAATACTAATGTTCAATAGGTCTCACCACTGTCAGAATAACTGCAAAAAGCAAGTTTAATTGATATTTAGAATTGCAATCATAAATAATACATATTGGTTATCTCCTTTATTAGATTTATTATTAGCTTTCTAAGATCCCTTCCTTTGTTCCTCTTTCTCTTTGTTTACTCATGTCTAGTTTCCTTTAAAATCGCTCCATGTCAGAACTTGTTTATGGAGCAACTTCTTCTTCTTTTCCTATTAATTGTGGTGTTCCTCAGGGTTCTGTTG
Organism: Armadillidium nasatum; assembly: GCA_009176605.1. Lineage (NCBI taxonomy): Eukaryota > Metazoa > Arthropoda > Malacostraca > Isopoda > Armadillidiidae > Armadillidium > Armadillidium nasatum. The sequence continues at coordinate 52,100 of SEYY01006851.1, read as the reverse complement.
TTCTAATCTCCTTCTTTATTCTTACTTTTCTTCAACAACCTCTTCAGCTGTACTTCTAACTCTATTCATTCTTATGACGATGACTCAACATTCCATTCTTCTACTTATTTCAAATTTGCTCCCTCTTTTGCTTCTAGAGTTGTTTCTCGTCTTCAACTTTCCGATTCCATTCTTTTTGATCTGGAAGAGATTTCCCGGTGGGACCACCACAACCTTGTGAAATTCAATTCTTTGAGAACTCAACTTCCTTTAAGTCTCTCCCTCAAAAACACTTCCAAATTTTCCTATCTCCTTCGACGGCTCTCCCGTCTCACCTGTGAATAACATGAATATTCTTGGTCTAAACATAAACAATAAATTATCTTGGAAACCTCATATCACAACGGTTGCTAATGGAAGGAAGCTGAGGGTTCTGTTCAGATTGCGGGAAATTTTTCTTCTGTACAGTTACTCAAATATATAAGGGTCTTATCCGTCCTGGTATGGAGTATTGTTCTCACATTTGGGGTGGCTGGGGTTCCACCCTTCTTTTGGATAAGGTTGAATCTAAGGCTAAGAGACTAATAAACTGTCCTCTACTTTCAAACTCCCTTCAAACGTGGCGTTGGCGCACACTCTCTTTTCAATTGGTAGTACAACGGCAGGTGCTCGTGGGAGTTGATCTCTCGCATTCCACTAAAATTGTGTCGCCCTCGCAGCACAAGGGGTGCCTTGCTTGCACATGAATTTTGAATTTTGTGTGATCTTGGCAAACTCTAGGCTTCCACGCTGTGGTACCTCCTTCTTTCCAGCCACCTCTGTTCTGTGGAACACCCTACCTTCTACTGTTTTTCCTGCAGTATTTAACCTACCTTTCTTTAAATCCTCTGTCTGGGCAAACCTGCGGGATTTACGTTAGGTTCTGAATTGGATGGGTTTTCTTTTATCTTTTATGACCCCTCCATGAAATGGGTTCTGCCCGCGAGTGTTGGCAATATATATATATATATATATATATATATATATATATATATATATATATATATATATATATATATATATATATATATATATATATATATATATATATATATACACTTACTCTTCTGTACCGGTGTCTTCAATGCTTCCGTTTGCAAAGGAATTAAGTTTCACAAAGCTGTTGTTGTTCAGTGACGTCATATTCATATTCCGTGACGTCATATTTATGTTCAATGACGTCATATTCAAAGAATTACATTCGTCAGAAGAAAATGGCAACATTTTTGTTGGTTTTCTGTAAAATAAACCTCCTATTCCTAGCCAAATCGTCAGAGCCTTTGAATGAATATAATAAATATCATAATAATAATAATAATAATAATAATAATAATAATAATAATAATAATAATAATAATAATAATAATAATAATAATAATAATAATAATAATAATAATAATAATAATAATAATAATAATAATAATAATATAAAAATAATAATATAATAATATAAAATAATAATAATAATAATATAAATAATAATAATAATAATAATAATAATAATAATAATAATAATAATAATAATAATAATAATAATAATAATAATAATAATAATAATAATAATAATAATAATAATAATATAATATAATAATAATAATAATAATAATAATAATAATAATAATAATAATAATAATAATAATAATAATAATAATAATAATAATAAATAATAATAATAATAATAATAATAATAATAATAAAATAATAAAAAATATTAAAAAATAAAATAAAATTAAACAATTAAATTGATAAATTATTAGTATTTTTTTTTTTTTTTTGACAGAAAAGTTTGCTTATAAGAGAGTTGAAATGATCTTTGAAAGATGGTTTATCATGGAAGAAAAGAACAAATAATTTTTAAGACTGAAAAATTTAGCATTGCAGGTCATGCTTTAACTTAGAACTGAACATGTTTTATTGATTTATTCTTTCTACGGATTTTTTTTTTTTTTTTTTTTTAACGTAAGTTTAGCGAGAATTACGCTATGTAATATAATTCTTAACTTCATTTTTTACTTGTTTAGTATGTTAAAATTTGCTTAAATTCTCGAAAATAAATTAAAAATTTCCATTATTTTGAGAACCTCAATTTATATTGTCTCTCGATATAATAAGAAATAGGTTCTCTTTCGGTTGACTGAATTATCAGTTAAATATCGAGGACTGAAATGCTACCCAGCTTTCAGTAATTGCAAATAAGTATTGTTAGTTGGAAGCTCTGCAACATTTGTTAAAATGAGAAGAAATTCTTTCTGGCTAGATTTAAGACAACTATTTTAAAACTCATTCTACTTTAATACTTACGTAAGAAAGTATGAAACCAGTCCAGACACCTTTTGAGTTGCATTTCGGCAAAAGAAAACCAACCAAAAAAACTCCGAAAATGGGACCGTTCATTGAACCAGAAATAGACAATGAAATTTCAACCACACCTCCACCTTTTGAAATTAATATGGCAAATCCTATCATCCCAAATCCTATCACCAGAGCTGTATATATATATATATATATATATATATATATATATATATATATATATATATATATATATATATATATATATATATATATATATATATATATATATATATATATATATATATATATATATATATATATATTGCAATTTAGTTAAAACACCACTAATCAATATTTATAATAAAAATCACCTGCTGTTCCCCCTTTTGGCTTGAAAATGATTCCCGGGTGTTCGGAATCGAAAGCTTGCCTTTTATTCTATAACTTATTTTTCAATTTTAATCTATCTTCTGTGCAAATTTTAGTGTTTTTATTTTTTAATGTTTTAAGTCGGCCTTAACGCATTGCAAGCCTGTTTCCTTCTCTCATTTCATAGGGTGATTTTTATTATATATATATATATATATATATATATATATATATATATATATATATATATATATATATATATATATATATATATATATATATATATATATATATATATATATATATATATATTAGGAGGGTTGAAATTTATTATCTTATTTCTACACCTTGCATGGAATTAAGTATGGATATCTGTATGACATAGCGAATTATTGGAGCTATGTGACCTCCCCTACCCCTCGCATACTATCCCTCTAAAATGAAAAAAAAATGTATAAAAATTGAAATTTTCATTACTGAACAGGCCTTAATATTAGGAATACAATGAAAAGAAACTGAATTTATTTTTGAATAAAAATATAATATACAAATATATGTATCTTATCTTTACAAAACTTTAATTTTTTTTTGTCTCTTCTGGTGGGTAAAGTCCACAGGCCTACCAATATCCACCAAAGTGGGGGAGCATTAGGAATTTGGTCCTAATGGCTGACATGACCCGATACACGGCGTTTAAAAGTGTTGAAGTCAAAGGAAGTTGGGAAAACAGATAAAGGGAGTGTGTTTCAGACTTTACCAGTAGAGTATATGTAAGATTGAGCATAGCTGTCAAGTCTAGGGTCGAAGAGTTGGACAGAGAAAGGAAGAGACTGTCTAGAAAGTCGAGTTGCACGAATCCTTCTAAATGGAGAAGGTATGCGACTTGAGATTTCAGAAGAGCAATGTCCGTTTTAATAGCGATAGAATAGAGAGTGACTCAACAATTCGAATGGAAGAAAGAGATTGGAGAGAGCTTGTAAGAGATAGAGAGTTGATAAGACGAAAAGCCCTAGACCCCACTTTTTTAGAATTTGTGGAACCACTCCATATGTGCGAGGCGTACTCCATACATTGGAGAACAACACCCCTATACAGAGCAAGCAACTAGGGTGGTGTAAAAAAAACAACGAACGCGCCTCAGAACACCCAACCTCATAGAAGCTTGTTTAGAGAGATAAGTAATATGATCTTTCCAAGAAAGATAACGAGAAAAAGGAACATAGAGAATATTAGAACAGATGAAGGTTTGAGTTGAGTGTTTTCGAAGATGTCATAGTTATGTTTAAGATTGTGTCGAGTAGAGAGATGGAGGAATTGAGTTTTTGAGGCATTGAAAACGACCATGCTTTCTCTGCCCCAATCTGCAATACGAGGAAGATCAGAGGTCGGTGCTCCAAGGCCATCCTTCTTGAATCTATCAACTGCAATTGGGAGGGACATCTTCCAAATTGAAAGGAGTAATGAAGGGTTGAGTCATCGGCATAGGAGTGTATTAGGAGTGTAAAGGAGACGAAGTAATAGAGAGATCATTGATGAAAATTAGAAAAAAGAGTTGGGGATAGGACAGATCTTTGATGAAGACCACTATTTAAAGATTTAAAGGAAGAACGGTGGCCGTCTACAACAGCTGCTATTGAACGACTGGAAAGAAAATTAGAGGAAAGGTCACAGACAGAAGGATATATTCCTAAAGGGAGAAGTTTGGAAATCAAAGCTTTGTTCCATACTCTATCGAAGGCCTTCGATATTTCTAGCGTTACAGCGAAAGATTCACTGAAACCCCGAAGTGCGGAGGACCAAGAGTCAGAAAAGAGGGAAAGAAGATCACCAGTAGAACCTTCTTTATGAAAACCATCCTGGCGATCAGAGATAAGATTAGAAGAATTAAGATGATACAAAATTTTCCTGTCAATTATATGTTCGAAAACTTTAGAAAGAACATCGGTTAAAGAAATTGGAGGGTAGTTAGGTGGTGAGGTGGGTCCCCCTTCTTCGGCATAGGCTGAATGAGATCACGTTTCCAGCAAGAAGGGAAGGTCGAAGTAGAAAGGCAAAGACGAAATAGCTTACCAAGGCAGGGTGCAAGCTCGGAAGCACAAGTTTTGAGAACCACAGGAGAATACCATCAGGACCATACTCCTTCTTAGTGTTAAGCTCAGAGAGAGCAGAAATGACATCTTTAGAGGAAATTATAATTGTAGGCATAAATGAGTTGGAGGGGGTTGGAGGGGGTTGAAGGAGGAGGAATAGCTCCGGAATCGTCTAAGGTACAGTTAGAAGCAAATGTTTGAGCAAGGAGTTCAGCTATAGTAGAAGGTAAAATGGCAGTTGTGCCATCAGAAGAAACTAGAGGAGGGAAAGAAGAAGAAGCAAAGTTAGAGTTGATATTTTTTTGCAAAATGCCAGAATGGGCGAGAGGAAAAAGAACCAGAAAGATTGTTGCATTTGCGGAGGAGAAAAGAGTTTTTGGTATATCTAAGAATAGATTTTGCACGATTCCGGGATGAAATAAAAGTTAAATGAGTTTCAGGAGTTTGAAGACGACGGTAATCTTTGAAGGCATCATTCCTGCGGCGGATAGCGCGAGAACAATTAGAGTTAAACCAATGTTTGTTAGGTTTAGTAGAAGGGAAAGAATATGGAATGTACGCCTCCATGTACTTCCATTGATCTTTGTATTCAAAAGTTGGCATATATTTCCTTGATTCTATGATATTTAGAATATATTTATGTCTGTTTTCATAGCCAATTCGATCTTCTGAGGCCCTAGTGACTAAGCTAATTGCACGTTCCACCCCTTGGGTGTGACAAGGAATAGGAGGAAGTTCAATGGATTTTATCATAGCTTGAAGTAGATCTTCATTTGAAAAATCTTGTAAGAGCGGTGGGGAATTGACGGTTTCCTTATTCTAGTCGATCATCTCAGTATAAACATTAGCATTGAAATAAATATTTTTGGAAAGTCAAAGTTTCTTGTTGGTCCTCTTCTATTTTTTGCATTTATTATACGATCAAAAACTGTCTTTCTAATTTCTACCCCACGATCTGTGATCATTGGAATCAAAATGTTTTCTGGATGAGCAAAGTAAGCATTGTTCCTGAGAACATTTTCCATGATTATACATGCCCCAGGGCATATACTTCTAATATGATCTTATTTAAATCCTGGAAATTTTTTTCTGGGTTTGTTGTTGAAACATATAACCGGAAGATTCTATTAGCTTTTGTGAGCCTTCTTGCATGATGCAAAGCTCCTGGAGATTTTAAGGCCAACTCCTTTGAAATGGTGCCAGATTTTATTCCAACGCACATCTCGTAGAGATATTTTTAATCATTACTGAGATTCTTTAACTATTTCTTCAGGAACCTCGATTTCACATTGCACAGTTGTAAATTCAACGATTTTTCTTTTCAACAATATTTTATTTCAGATCAAACCTTCGAAGCTTTTCGGACCCGTTGTTTTGCTATCATTACTTCGAATACATGTCTAAAAGATAATTCATTAGCATGCAGAAGGCATATTAGCCACTGAAGAGTGAATTTCAATTAATTTTATTATACCATTTATACGTCCTGTGTTTACAACTGTTCCGTCACAGAAAATTGTTTTATGTGAATTAAAACTATGTGTATCAGTAAGAAGGTAACTAATTCACCTGCTATGCATCGAGCGCTTCCGTTGTCAGAAGTGATGTGATCCATGTAGATCAGCAGGTTCTATAACAACAACGATGTGTTCTTCATGTTCTGTCACTTTAAATGTTTTGGTTTGATCTTTTCTTCCATCAAAGCCCATGCACATAATGCTTTAGTGCTACAACTTGTGTAATGTCTCTTTCTGAATCCAACTCTTTTTCTTTCCATTTTTACTTTCTTTCTATCTATCATATTGCCTTGGTTGAGGATCCCCATATCTTCCAAAGTAGCATTAACAATTGTAGCAACAGCCCTACTACTTACGCGATATCTCTTTGCTGTCACAGAAAATTTATCATATGCAAATCTGTTTTCTCGTAATTCGAATTCTGGAAGAAAAGATGAATCACTTCTTATCTCACTTTCAATATTTTTGTGAATGTCGTCAGAAGAATCAGAGTTACTATATGCAGAACTACTAGCAAAACAACTACATGACATTTTTGCACGTTCAAGGTGTTCACATCTTTCAGGAGTTCTTTTTCTTGCTCGGGTAGTGACTCTATCTATTGCACCAAGCTGGTTAATTCTTTGTTTTTGTTCAACAAACGATTCCCACTCGATCATTGGAATTCGAATATCACATCTACAATCAGATCTGTTGATTTTCTTATCAAAGCAGGTGCATGTACATATATCAATCATCTCATCAAATGTCATAAGCTTTTCCATAAAAATGCTATTTCTTTTTTTGATTGGAACTTTATTGAGTTTGGTAGCTGGCATTATCAAACGTTCAACTTTTATAGCAATTGCCTCGAACGATATATAAGGAAATGAAAACAAGTTCCAAATGTGTTCGACGTCTTTTGCTACTATTATGTAACATTCTTTTGCCGTTGTTGTGCCCTTCGATATCATTTCTTCTCTATTTCTTACAAATAAGTAATTACTAAAGACATCTGCCTTCGAAGGGATCATCGAGGTTAGAAAGGATTGTGATTTCTCTCTAAAGAGTACAACATCTTGTTTACAATATTAATAAACTTAACAATTAGGACTAAAATTTTCATTTCCCTGTTCTGTGTACGCTTCAACAGGCATCAGATCTTGTTCTATTTTTATCATCCAACAGTAGTCAGCAATCATGTTTGCATTCCATACCTTTGTTCTACACCTTCTATATTTTGATGAAACCTTTAGCTTTGCTCCTATGAAACGGCTCCAAGATTTGCAGGAAATACTCTAAATGCAACCAAGAGTTTTCATTTCTTCTAGCATATTTTCTACCAATGTATTGTAATTTGTATCTTTCGTATTCCCGAGGAATCTCTCAATAACACTTTTTAAAACATTTCATGCCTCTAAGTCGCATTTCGTCATACATTAAATTGTCGACTCGATGTTCAACAAATAGTCCCTCTTAAGCTTCAGCTTTAATAGAGGGGAATTTCTGACACATATACTGTAAGCAAGCACTGTCCTTGTCGAGGGCTTTCATGAACTGCTTCATAATGCCTAATTTAAAATGAAGTGGAGGGAGTAATACATTATTGGATCGACAAACAGTTCATGGAGTACGTTATTGGTACCAAGAGCAATAGTTTTTCTTGGGGGCCACCATTTCCTTTTCCAATGATTTTTACTATCAGGACTATCCATTTGCATAGAAAACATGAAAATTTATTTTGCGTATCCATCCTGAGTTCCTACTACCATGCTTATATCTTTCAAATCTCCACACAAAAGCCATCCGTAATCATCATATTTGACTTTCTCCATAATAAATTTAATATTTTTGTATATTTCTATTAATTAAATGTACAGAGTTTGCTACAGGAATTGATGGATGCACAATACCATTATGAAATAACACACCTTAACTTCATTTGCTTGAATCTGTAAACAATCTCTTTTCTGAGAGCTGATGATTATTTATTCCGAAAAATGCCATTAAGCTATGATGTTATTGAAGACTAGGTCATCTTTTTCCACAAAATATGCAAGAAATTCCCTTTCCTATGTCTATCCCCTGCATTTGATGTTCCTGGTGATAACATGATCATTTTCAGGAACTTGATTGGCCATGGAATTCTCTGGACGTAAATTCCATAGAGAATTTGTGGGACATATGCAAAACACGCCTCCTTACTGTAGACTGTACGACTATGGAGAGTCTCTTCAGGAGGTGATTCAGTTATGGTTCAGAAATCCGAAAATCAACAGTGACTGTTCGAAACTATTAGATTTCATGCCAAACCGTGTTCAAATACTGCTTAAAAATAGAGGAGGTTATATCCGTTACTAATTAAATGTGGGTTTTGAACATGCAGATGTGAGTTTTGACTAATAAACTATAATTCATTGTTTGCCTCAATTAATTTACACAAGGGTATAGTGATTTCTCTTCACTGTATAACATCTCATAATTTTGCCCACATGGTTGGCCATTTAATTAAGTGTAATAACAATAATAATAATCTGTTCAAAAAAATTAAACTGCTGCTACAATCCTGCATTTCACATGGCACATGGGGATAGCACAAATTTGTGACACCCTGAAGTGACCTGAAAATTAAGTCCTAAAAATACTCAAATATATATATATATATATATATATATATATATATATATATATATATATATATATATATATATATATATATATATATATATATATATATATAATCTAGAAATGACACATCGTACAATGATGATGGAAAAAAAATGTTTTCGAAAAATACTCAGGAAACAGTTGTTTTCACTATATTTTTATCTTAGAGATGAATGAAAATATGAACAATTAAATATTATACACAAAATCTAGTTTACTCTGAAATTAAAAGAAACTGTTTATTATTTATAGCTTTGCTGTAATTGCAATAAACTAATTATTATTGCTATTTTTATTGTTATGATATTATTTTTTAAATGAAAGACAATTTTTATTTTTTCTCATAATATTATTAATACTCTTACCGTTATTATTAATAAAGTAGCTGTTATTATTATTATTATTATTATTATTTTTATTATTATTATTATTATTATTATTATTATTATTATTATATTATATTATCATTATCATTATTATTATTATTATTATTATTATTATTATTATTATTATTATTATTATTATTATTATTATTATTATTATTATTATTATTATTATTATTATTATTATTATTATTATTATTATAACGATACTATAGTGCATTCGGCACTTAAAGTAATCGTAACGATAGCCATAGAAATAGCATGGTTAATAAAAGTATTAGTATCAGCAACGGTCATAAATACCATCATCAGTATTAGAAATAGAAGTAGAAGTTGTAAAATAGAAGCATAATAATAATGTCTAAGACAAATAAGGGTATTTATAATATTTACATAGTATTTTGTTAACCCAGGCGGAGTATGAAGGAGAAGCAGTTTTGAAATGATCGAATCTGAGGAAAACATCTCTCCATATCTGAGCTACGCTGCCGTTGATCGTCGATGAAATAGAGCTATAATAATATCAATATTAATGATAATAATTCCAAATTCCAAATTCCAAAATTTTTATTCAGAGATATAAGTACAGGTTATATATACATTGTTATAGTAGGTCCTACTCTACAAGATACAATATTTAAATAGTTGTACATTACTCTGAAAATAATAATAATAATAATAATAATAATAATAATAATAATAATAATAATAATAATAATAATAATAATAATATATTTGCTAAAATAATTAAAATTTTAATAATAATATAAGAACTGGTAATTATAATTGCAATTTTAATAATAATAATGATAATAATAATAATAATAATAATAATAATAATAATAATAATAATAATAATAATAATAATAATAAATGAATAAATAAAAATTAAGAAAGTAGGGACCAGCCGGGGTTGGAATTTTGCCTGGGCCGGGGCTCTTGCCGGGACTGCCTAAAATTTGTAAAGAGATCAAAAGCACTGAAATTTTATGCTAAGGAAATTAGATATAATTTTAATTGATGGAGAAGAATAGAAAACATTCACTTAAATTAATGATTATATATATATATATATATATATATATATATATATATATATATATATATATATATATATATATATATATATATATATATATATATATATATATATATATATATATATATATATATATATATATATATATATATATATATATATATATATATATATATATAATATATATATATATATATATATATATATATATATATATATAGATGTATAAGTATTTAAGAAATATTTAAATAAAATAATAAACAATGCCCACCTGACCTGGTGCACAGTCTTCCTTATTTTCATTAACTTCTGCAACATTCGTGATCTCTTTTCTAATTTCCACTTTGTCGAACACCACCTTTCATCTTCTAGACCTCATCTATTGTTCTTAACCGAAACTCAGGTTAAGCGGGTGTTGCTCATACGTGCGGAATGATGCCTGTTCTCGTGTCTCTAATTTGGAGTCTTCTGAATTCTCTACTTTATGGCTTAAACTTTCTTGCAAATCTACAATAAAATTCAATTGTTCTTGTTACTTATATCCTCACTCTACAGACTATCTAAAATTCTTCGACTCTCTTAACTCCAAAATAGAACACATTCTTTCTTCTTCTCCTTTCTCTGAAATCATCATTTTAAGTGATTTCAATTTCCACCACCGCCAATGGCTTTCATCTAGTTCTCAGGATCCAACTGGTTAATTCGCCTTCCAATTTTCTATGCAGAACAACCTTGAGCAGTTGGTACATCCCCTACTCTTATCCATGACCGCCTTGGTGATGAACCCAACATACTTGATCTTTTCTTAACTTCTGATCCTTCTCCTTACACTGTTAAACTCTTTTCTCCTCTGGGTTCATCCGATCTCCTCCTTATCTTAGTATTTTGTCCTGTCTCTTCAAGTTTTTCGCAAAAACTGCCCATGCCTTTGGCGAGGAGACATTTCTGGCATTTCGGTGCCACTAACTGATCTGACTTGAGATTGTACTTTTTTGATTTTTCATGGAATAATTACGGTTTCCTTGGGAGTGGTCCCTCTGAGTGTGCAGAGCGCATAACCGAGATGATTCTCTCTCGCATGGAGGCGAGCATTCCAAATTCTTTCCCTTTTACTAAACCTAACAAACCTTAATTTAACCCTGCTTGTTTCCGTGCTATCCGCCGCAGGGATGCTGAATTCAGGGACTACCGTAGTCTTCAAACTCTAGAAACTCATGCAACATATATTTCATTCCAAAGTCGTGCAAAATCTATTCTCCATAACACTAAAAACTCATTTCTCCATTTAAAATACACCAATCTTTCTGGTTCTATTCATCACACCCTTTCTGGCATTTTCCACAAAATTTCAACTCTTACCTGCTATATTTCAACCTTAGACGATTCCTGAGCTGTTCCTACTCCTTCAACTCAGTTACTCATTTATGCTAAAATTGTAATTTCTTCTAAGGACGTCATTTCTGATCTCTCTGAGCCTAACACTAAGAAGGCGTACGGTCCTGATGGTATCTCTCCTGTGGTTCTCAAAACGTGTGATTTAGAGCTTGACACCTGCCTTGGTAAACTTTTTCGTTTATTTCTTTCTACTTTAACATTCCCTTCCTGCTGGAAACGCGCACTCATTCAGCTTGTGCCGAAGAAGGGGGACCACGAAGGGGTGGTTCCACTCATTCAGCTCTCCTTAAAAAGGTGGAGTCTAGGGCTTTTCGTCTTATAAACTCTTTGTATATTACTAACCCTCTGAAATCTCTTTCTGCCAGTCGAGTTGTTGCGTCACTCTCTCTATACTATCGCTAATACAGTGGACACCACTCTTCTGAACTTTCTCGTCGCATACCTCCTCCATTGAGAAGCGCTCATGCTACTAGTCTTTTTACACAGTCTCATCCTTTCTCTGTCCAACTATCTGACTTCAGACTTAACCGCTATGCTCAATCTTACATGTACTCTACTGGTAAAGTCTGGAACACACTCCCTTCATCTATTTTCCCAACTTCTTTTGAATTACACACCTTCAAATGACGTGTATAAGGTCATGCCGGCCTTTAATTTGACAAAGTTTCCGAGTTTTCTCGTAACTCTGGAGGAAATTTTAGTAGGCCTCTGGCCTTTGCCAACCAGAGGTGAAAAAAAAAAAATTTTTTAAAGTAAAATTTAAGAATTCATTGTTTGCATGTTTAGTTGAATTAAGAATATAAAATTAATTATTTTTATTTATTTATTTTTAATAGATTATTTATAATAGGAAATCAAATTTTAATTAATTAATTTAATTTAATTTTATTACTTTAATAAGACTAATGATTTATATTTATTTATGTTGAATACTTTTTGCAAACCTTTTCAGCAATCTAAAGGAATTATTTTTTTTTATTCTTTTTTTTTTTAACCTTTAAAACAATTTCATTGAACTATATAAAAAAGGGTTAAAAAAATGAATGATTTTACCTCAATGAACCTCCAGTGATTGTCCCAACGAATATTCCAGGGAGTCCAACATAATTTAATTTATCCATTACAAAATAGGGTATTATTTGTTCTTTCTTCTTTATTATACCCAAGGCCATAGGGTCACATCCAACGTAAGTAGAATATGCAACAATTCCACAAGAAAATATTAAGAAATACATCAAACTTATTCCAAAAATATTGTAGGATATCACTCTGTATATATATATATATATATATATATATATATATATATATATATATATATATATATATATATATATATATATATATATATATATATATATATATATATATATATATATGCAAATAAAAAATAATTAAATTAACGTGCTTATTTATTTGTAAAACATTAAAACCACTTAAAACACAATATGGACAACGTTTCAGCCCCTTTACACAGGGCCCTCATCAGGTCCAGCTTGGTAAGCAGGAAAGGTCTTTTTCTGTCTGCTTATCAAGCTGGACCTGATGATTGCCCTGCATTTCGGGGCTGAAACGTTCTCCTTATTGTGTTCTAAGCCTTCCTGTCTTCCTGTTTTTCCTTCATACATGACGCTAAAATCACGTGACATTATTTCCATCAGCACAATTCATGACTTAAATCTTCAACTATTTTCATCATCATGAATAACATCACATGAACAATTATCATTTATATGCAATTTAATATTATTATATTTCGCAAAAAAGACAAAAATATATACATATACAAATTTCGAAACAGGGTAAGACATGAAACTTTAATAAGATACCAAATAGTAAATTCAATGTAATTTCTTCTTATATCCCATTATAGTCTTATACATTATAGTTCTACGATTGCATTTTCATCACGCTTCACTGTATTATAAATAGTAAATATACTTTCTTAATAAATGATAATTACATATACGTCTATTTTACACAATAAAAAAAAACATTTATAGTACAGGTGTCCGAATTTCAAGATGATGATGCCCCTCTATGATTTCATTACATCATTATAGACATAGAGGTTAATCATTCATCTACATTATTAACAGCAATTATACACTTATATCATATCTTAATCGCATGTTCTCTATGTCCCGATTTTCCACGAATTCTATGTTAGGTCAGGGGTTCATGACGTCATACCTCTCCCTCTCTATGAACCAAAGCAATCAACAAAAAAAAAAAAAATTATTCCAAGTCATAAAGGAAAAAGATTCGAAGAAGAAGGGAAAAAAGTGGGGCATAAAGTGAACAAATTGTGTTTTCTCAGAAATGATCCGGCTTGACTTGGTGGTAACGGGATGGGTTTCAAATCAGAGGGTGAGGTTTTGAATCCTGGTCTCATGATGTCTTTAAGTTTGCATCTGATTTGGAAATATTGTAAATTCAATTTTCACTCAATAGAAAGGGCTGCGGTGTAGAAAAAATGGCGAATATATTTTCAAAAGGAAGCTATGGTGGAGTCATGAGAAATTCGATGAAACCCACGTGGACAGAAATTCAAGATGGCAATGAAACCCGCATGGATAAAAACTAGAGATGGAAGTACAATCCACGTGGACAAACTCAAGATGGCTGATAAAATTGCATTGACAAAAATTCAAGATAGAGGAAGGAAGAGTTCATAATTTCATGACGGCCCAGTGCCATGATGTCACATTGTCAGGTATGTGAGTGCGCATGGGAACATGTTTGTAACATCATCACTGAGGCTGCCAGCTGTTGCTGATAAAGGAATCTTGCATGTGCTAGAAAAAGCTATAAATATCTAGGAATAGGTTAAGAAAGAGCGAGGGAACCAAAAGGTGAGTGTCAAGGGGAGGATGAAACGTGCCTGGTTGAACGTGATCAAAAGGGTCGAAAAGGGTGGTCTTAAAAGATTAAAGGATAAAGGTCAATAATTAAGTGTAATAATTAACAGATTAAAAGAGATTAGCCTAATTAATTAGGAGATGATCGGGATTAAGGGGATTAAATTAGGTCCAGGAAAGAGAGTGGGGGACGATTTCCTCTCAAATTCTCCTAAGAAAAAGGGCTCAGGAAAGAACGTAATGTTTTTACTGATACTTGACCTGTCACAGTGCTACTTGGCTCTTGAATTGCAGATAAATTTCTCTCCTAATATATATATATATATATATATATATATATATATATATATATATATATATATATATATATATATATATATATATATATATATATATATATATATATATATATATATATATATATATATATCAGGGTTGCATGGTTTTAACCAGATGGTTTAAACCAATTGGTTTTTTTTGGTTTAAACCAAAAAAAACCATGGTTTTTGGTTTAAACCATTTTTTTTTAAAAAAAATTTTTTTTTTTTTTTATTTTTTATTATATTTATATAAAAGCTATATAAATACGATATATATATATATATATATATATATATATATATATATATATATATATATATATATATATATATATATATATATATATATATATATATATATATATATATATATATATATATATATATATATATATATATATATATATATATATATATATATATATATATATATATATATATATATATATATATATATATATATATATATTATATATTTTATTTTACCCCTCACCTTTCCCACTCTCGTGGGGTGGTGCCCGTCACAGTTGGTTTACACCCCCACATCCACACTCTATCTCCCTTCCCCCTCACCATGCCCTCCATCTCACTCTGTTCTCCGTGACTCTCCTACCTTCCACATTCAAACCTCCCTCCCCTAATATCTCCCCTACCCTTCCCCCTTCCTCCCTCTACCTCGGATCTCATCACTCTACCCACCATCCTATTCTCATCCATTCTACACATATGCCCAAACAATCTTAATGCACCCTCTTCGACTCTGCCCACTATTCCCCTCTTCCATCCACACATCTCTCTTATTCTTTCATTCCTGATTCTATCTACCCTCCTTAACCCACACATAGCCCTCAATCCTTTCATTTCAAAAACTTCTAATCTTTTCCTAATCTGAGCATTCATCACATTTTCCATCCATAATTGCAGATGGCAGACTCATACTCTCAAACATTCTTACCTTTATTTCCTTTAATATTCTCCCCTTCTTCCATACTTCCCTCAGTCCCCCCATCACTCTCATTCCTTCAATCACTCTATTCTTTATTTCCCCATCCATTTCCCCTTTTCCTTCCACTAGCATTCCCAGATATTTAAACTCTTCTACCTCCTCAAATTTCTCTCCCCCACCTTGACACCCCCCCCCATTCCTCCCCTCTTATTGCCTCAACCATGCTCCCAATCCTCATCACTTTACCTTTGATGAGTTTACCCTTAATCCCTTAGACACACATTCCCTCACAAAATCTTTCACCAACATTCTCAGCTTATTCCCAGATTCTGCAACTAAGACCGCATCATCCGCAAACAACAAGACATTTACCTCCCATTTCCCCTCTCTACTTCTCAACCTAATACCCTTCCCTTCCCTCTTCATTACCCTAACAACACCATCCATTAGCACATTAAACAACCACGGAGAATTAACACACCCCTGCCTCAGTCCAACTCCCACGTTAAACCATTCAGTCATTTCTCTCCTCACCCTCACCCTCGCTCTACAGTTCTCATAAAATGATTTATTCCCATTCAATGATCTACCTCTCACTCCCCCCTTCCTTATAGAACCTCAAACAATTTCCTCCTACAAACTCTATCATGCGCTTTTCCAAATCCATAAAGCATACATACCCCACTCTATCTTTACTCACTCAAATACTTGCAGAAAGCCTCCTTTTTCGTTTTAACCATATTCTCCAACTCTTCATTCCACCACTCACTCCCCTTTCTTCTACCATTACCTATTTTTTTTTCCCCACACACTCTTCTCGCAACTTCCACCAATGCTCCCTTCAGTTTACTCCACTCTTCCTCCACCCCTTCCACCTCACCTCCCCTAACCTCCTCCCATTTCTCCCTTATCCCTCTTGTGTATTCACCTCTCTTCTCCTCATCTTCTAATCTCTCCACCCGTACTATCTCCACCACCCTCCCTCTCCCTCCCACTTTCTCCCAACCTCCTTTAGCTTTTATTTTCACCACCACCAAATAATGGTCCGAAATACCCATAGCAGTTCCCCTCAGCACGTTGACATCCAACAACCTATTCCTCCATTCCCAGCTCACACACACAAAATCCAACAATCCCCTTTGTCCATTCACACCACTCACCCAGGTATATTTATGATTTTCTTTCTTTTCAATATATATATATATATATATATATATATATATATATATATATATATATATATATATATATATATATATATATATATATATATATATATATATATATATATAATATTCACAAATTTACATTATTTTTTAAAAATTCAAATTTATTTTTTACTTCATTTCAATCATTTTGTTACTGTTCCAAATAAAAAAATATATTGCATTTTTCATTATTCATTAGTCATTTCACCTATTGATTCATTATTGTAATAAAAAAAAAAAACCAAATTAAAAAAAAACCTGGTTTTTATTGGTTTTTTTAAAAAAACCATTGGTTTTTGGTTTTTTTTAAAAAACCATGGTTTTTTTCTACCCTGATATATATATATATATATATATATATATATATATATATATATATATATATATATATATATATATATATATATATATATATATATATTGTTATCGAGCCCATACCAGGGCTCCAGCAACTATGGGCTCCTCAAGGAGTCTCGACGCAAGTGAGGGTCAAATAAACATACATCAGAATTTAAATACATTATTATTAACAATTTTCATACACAGTATATCTTTGTAACTTTAATATAAAATAATCTAAAACTTATAACAAATTATACACAGTACTCTAATCCGTATCTTCTTCCCAGTGTAGGATCTTCCACGTTCGTCAGTCTTCAGAGAGAAGCAGCGCGGTCCAGCCAGTCCCGCCAGCATCCAGTACATTACATTTCCTTCACAGGTTCATGCCGCAGTCAATGCAGTCGGGAAAACACTACTCCTCTCATCAGAACGACGACCTACATTAACTATCCTCAATAACAGTTTTCAATGACAAGCGATTACTAAACAATAATTTCACATTTGCACAGTTCATTAAAACACTTTATTCCTGTTCGACATGACTAATTACAAAATACCAACACTTTAATTTTACCATTACTTCGTAAACACTAACTGTTTACTCCAATCATTTATCTAGCCACTTTACCAACGATTACTAAGCTCTTTCACGAGCTGTCTTCCATTCAAGTTTCCTTTCCCGTCTCTTGATTCCATCTGTTTCCACGAAATATTTTCTTCTATAAAATAACAGTTGGTTGGTTTTCTTTTATAGCACCTATTAGAATATATATATATATATATATATATATATATATATATATATATATATATATATATATATATATATATATATATATATATATATATTATATATATATATATATATTATCCCTCCTGTTGTTCTCGAAACTTGTGCTTCTGAGCTTGCACCCTGCATTGCTAAACTATTTGTCTTTCTCTTTCAACCTTTCCTTTTTGCAGTAAATGTGGGTTCATTCAGTCTGTGCCAAAAATGGGGAACCCTCTCAACCTTCCAATTTCAGTCTCATTTCTTTAAACTCTGTTTTTTCTAGAGTTTTCGAATCTATACTTAAAATTAAGATTTCAAAATACCTCAATTCATCTAACCTTTTTCTCAAACCACCAGTATGGCTTTCGTTACAAATGCTTTACTAGTGTTTTTCTTCACATCTCTCTGATTCTTAGTCCTCTGCTTTTCGGCATTTTTGCTAACCTATTGCTGTCGCACTGGTCATATGAAAAGCTTTCGACAGAGTTTACCTCAAAGCTTTGAATTCAAAACTTCTCTCTTTCGGAATTTTTCGTTTCTTTTAGGTTTTCTTTTCTAATCGTTCTACAGCAGTTGTTTTAAAAGGCCACCGTCCATCCTTTAAATCTAATAATACTAGTGTTTCTTATTATTCTATTTAATCCCAAGCACTTTTTCAGCTTTTCAAATAATGACTTTCTCTTATATTCTATCATCTAACCACTCATATGTTAATGACACCACCATTCATTTACGTCTTTCAAATTTGAAAAACGTCCCACTCAACATCAATTAATAGTAGCCAGAATGGCTGCCTTGCAGGAACTAACCTCCGATCATTTTCTTTTTTAAATTAGGGCAGAGAAAACTTGTTGTTTTCAATGCCTCAAAAACTCAGTTTCTTCATCTCTCTTCTCAACACTATCATCTTCACATCTATGATATTTTCTTTTAAAATACAAAACTCAAACCTTCATCTGTTAATCAAATAGTCGGTGCTTTTCTTTCTCGTGATCTTTCCTTGAAGGATCATGTTACTTCTCTTTCTAAACAAACTTCTTAGAGTTTGGATGTTCTGAAAATCTTCCGTAATTTCTTCATGCCACACCAGTATAGGGAAACTCTTCGCCTATGGAGTATGACTCACACATCAGGGGTGGCTCCTCTCATCCAGTTTCTCATGAAAATGTTTGATCTAGTGTGCTTCTTCTCTTTGACTCTCCAGCTCTCACTAATTCTCTCCAGTCTTTATCTGCCAGTCAAATTGTTACGTCACTCTCTCAATACTATCACTATTACACTCTCTCTACACACCATCGCTACTACAACGAACATAGATGAACTGAACCCTACCGTCGCATATCTCTTCCATTGACAAAAGCTTATGCGAACGTTTTTCTACACATTTCTTTACCTTGTCTTTCCAACTCTCAGACATCAAACTTAATCACTCTGCTCAGTCATAAATGTACTCTACAGGTAAAGTCTGGAACTCACACCATTTATATGCTTTCCCAACTTGCCTTAAATTGTACACTTTCAAACGCAATGTATGTGGAAATTTCGACCTTTAGCATCCAGGATCTGCTTTATTCCCAACTTCGGTGGAATTTAGTGGGACTTCAGCCTTTTCTCACGGAGGATATTTTTTTTTTTATTTATTTTTTTTAATTAGTATATATATATATATATATATATATATATATATATATATATATATATATATATATATATATATATATATATATATATATATTATATATATATATATATATATATATATATATATATATATATATATATTATATATATATATATATATATATATATATATATATATATATATATATATATATATATATATATATATATATATATATATATATATATATATATATATATATATATATATATATATATTATATATATATATATATATATATATATATATATATAGTATATATATATATATATATTATATTATATAATAATATAAAAATATAAAAAAAAAAAAAAAAAAAAAATAAAAAAAAAAAAAAAAAAAAAAAAAAAATGTAAAAAAAAAAAATAAATAAATAAATAAATAAAATATATATATATATATTTATTATATTATATATATATATATATATATATATATATATATATATATATATATATATATATATATATATATATATATATATAATAATATATATATTATTTATGTCACCTATTGGTTTAGGAAATATCCCTATGGATAGTTTTAAAGTCTGAAAAATGTGTACAGTCAGCTATGATTTTGCTAATTGCTTGATTCTCTGATGATACTTTTGGTTAGTATGCATGAATTTAGTATATTATATCAGATGTTTGAGGAAAAGGAAAAAAATTAAATATTTCTAGAGAAAAATGTTAATAAAATAAATATTTCGAAGTTCTAAACAGAGTAAATTGGTTTGTAAAAGAGGCATACGTTAAGAAAACAGACAAAGTGTGGCATAATACAAAAGTTTATATGATATAGTTATATTGAATGTTGATGCCCATCGAAAGTTAATGTATAAGTTATTAGTTTTCCTAACCTCGGTATTGATAGAATCGGTTATTCATATGTTTGATGATGCCTGTAACCTTAGTATGAGTGTTTGTTTTGCTCAAGTAAAAGTATGTTCGATAAATGAAATGTATATATGAAGGATGCGTTACGACGAGTGCTGGCGAGAACTAGGTCTTTATAATGGGGAATCAGTGGAATATGAAGAGGGCCATCATAAATGGTATTTTTAGCTTATGAAGAAATATGGAATTTACCATATTTTGGTGTTAATATTTCGACTCTTGATATGGGCCGAGTGTAATGGGATCTAATATATATAAGAGCATATGGTTGAATATTATTAATAATAAAAAAATGAAGGAAAACTTTTGACGTGTGTTCGTGAGGATTCGGTCTTTCTCATGGGGAATCGGTGGAATATGCAGGGAAAACATGATAAACATATATATATTATATATATATATATATATATATATATATATATATATATATATATATATATATATATATATATATATATATATATATATATATATATATATTATATTATATTTATATATATATATATATATCCTTACCTTTTTGCGTGATTTAGTGATTTAACAGAACATATTCGTTGAAGATTGGGTTGAAAAGTGCTGTACATAAATGAGTAACTAAAAATGCCAAACGCGACAGTGTTGAAGAAAGTATATCTCACAAAAGGTACGAATATTTCAGGTACACGTATACCCGTGATGATATATAAACTTCTCATATAGTATAATATATATATATTACGATATATATAATATATATATATATATATATATATATATTTATATATATATATATATATATATAATATATATATATAGTATATATATATATATATATATATATATATATATATATATATATATATATATATATATATATATATATATATATATATATATATATATATATATATATATATATATATATATATATATATATATATATATATATATATATATATATATATATATATATATATATATATATATATATATATATATATATATATATATATATATATATATATATATATATATATATATATATATATATATATATATATATATATATATATATATATATATATATATATATATATATATATATATATATATATATATATATATATATATAAAGTTGAGATAGCTTCGTTCCTTGTGAACTTCAATCTAATCAGAAAGGTTAAAGCCAACACCAAGGGTCTCCACATATTATTTATTACAGTGTGAACGTTTCAAACCTTAACTCGGTCCGTCCTCAGCACAATCTAAGTTCTAAAAATTTTCTAATTTAAAATATAAACCAAATAATTTCATTAACTATATATAAAAATACTAAAATAATAATAATAACAATTACAATAAAATAATAATAAAAAAAATATAAGAATTATATTGATATTAAAATAACAAACAAAAACCAAGACTAAAGTCGAAATTTTGCATATATAATATATATATATATATATATATATATATATATATATATATATATATATATATATATATATATATATATATATATATATATATATATATATATATATATATATATATATATATATATATATATATATATATATATATATATATATATATATATATATATATATATATATATATATATATATATATATATATATATATATATATATATATATATATATATATATATATATATATATATATATATATATATATATATATATATATATATATATATATATATATATATATATATATATATATATATATATATATATATATATGTGTGTGTGTGTGTGTGTGTGTGTGTGTGTTTGTGATGGTATATAAAATACATAAATGATTATTATAAAAAAAAAAAAATTGCTTAAAATAAAATGAAATCTCGTAATTGCAATACAAAAACTTCTTCAAATTGAAAGTGTAAACAATGTTGCAATGAATTTTTTTATTATTATTATTATTATTTCTTTGTCAGAATAATAATATGGGGAAGCTACTTTATTATGAATAGCATGTCTTTTTGCTTTCTATTTTAAGAATAAATTGGTGGGGAACCATTCTCATATCTTAGTAGATAATACATTGGTGATTATAATTTCTTATAATTAAATACTTTCTCTTTTTTTTTTTTTTTTTAAAGAAAAGAAAAGAAATGGTGAAGATGCATTTTTATATGTAATATATCTTTATTCCCTTTCCATATTTAGAAAATGAATTGGTGAAGCTACTTTCTTTATAAGAAACGTATTCCTTTTTTCTTCATTAAAAAATAAATTGATAAATTTAATTTTCTTTAGGTAATATATCTCTTCTTTTATTAATATAATAATAATGAACTGGTGAAGCTTCTTTCTAATAAGTAAAATGCTTTTTCTTTGCTTATTTGAAAATCAAAATAAATTGTGAAGCAATTTTCTTATAATATGCATTTTAGAAGTTATGACATTATTGTAGTATTGCTGTGACAATCTTTATGACATTCCTTTGCAGTGCATGAAATGAATTAATTTTGTTTAATTTTTAATGAAATATAAAATCCTCACTCAAACATTTCAAGTCTTCCTCCTTTTGAGGCTTTGTATAAAGTCTCGATAATTCCGCCATTTTGAGCAACACCAACTGCCAACAAAGAGACCAAACCTATCACCATTACTGTGAACTGAAATGCATCTGTCCATATTACTGCCTTCATGCCTCCCTGGGGATATATATATATATATATATATATATATATATATATATATATATATATATATATATATATATATATATATATATATATATATATATATATATATATATATATATATATATATATATATATATATATATATATATATATATCTATTATGTTTGTATGTATGTATGTATGTATGTATGCATGTATGGGTTTCAAATGGGCTTCAAATTAACAAGATTTTATATCACTTTTAAAATAAATACTTACAAAAGCCGAGTATATGGTACAAATGGTCCCAAGTAAGATTATTCCAGTTAGAATACTAATGTTCATCACTGCGGCAAGTGCAATTGTCGGAGCATATAAAGTAATTCCAGAGAAGAGCAAATTATTCACATTAAAAAAAAGACAGAAAACTAAGCACAGTCGTTTACTCTTGAATCGTAATTCGATATACTGTTAAAAATTTTATATATTTCAGTATTTAAATTTTATATTAATGCTAAAAATTAGTTACTTTCAGTGAATTAAGTTTTTAAATCAATTTAAGCAAATATTTTAGTTTTGTTTTTAAATTTTTTATTTTTTATTTTTTAAACTTAAAAAAAAAAAAAATTTTTAACAAGCTTATTTTCAGCATGGCAACATAATTCATTCCAAATTTTTTTTAAATAGCTACTTCAAAAAAAAAAAAAAAAAAATAGAATTAATGCTAACAGATAATAATTTAAAATCTTCAGTTAGTACTAGAACGAATCAAAAAGAAATATTTTTTTATTACTCTCAGAATTAAGAGTCACTGACACTAGAACTGGTTAAATACTAGAGTCTATTTTTAACATATTCATCAAATATCAGGGTCTTTCCTGACGCCATTTTTAGGGGTCAAGGGGTCCTACTCGTGAAAAAGTACACCTTCTTTAGGGTCTGGTGGCATAGCCACACCATACCATTT
Source organism: Armadillidium nasatum (assembly GCA_009176605.1). Classification (NCBI taxonomy): domain Eukaryota; kingdom Metazoa; phylum Arthropoda; class Malacostraca; order Isopoda; family Armadillidiidae; genus Armadillidium; species Armadillidium nasatum. The sequence goes on along the minus strand of SEYY01006851.1, from coordinate 27,720 downwards.
TTTCTCAACCATTTTCCAAGTCCCTTTTGAGCGTTTAACCTAGAGAAATTTTAGATATGTTTCCAGGGAATATAAGAGTAGGATACAATTTTAAAGCAACAATATCAATTAATAATTCGACTACCGAAATAACATAGATGTATTTAAGAGAGAACAAGTGGGGTTTCACAAGGGGATGCAGAAGAGAAACAACGAGTCCAAGGTGTAAATGTGCGTGTGTGCAAAATCTTGAAATGGTAAATATGCGACAGGGGAAGCTCATGGTTCTATGTGTGGAGATCAGGTGGGGATCAGAGCTCTCGGTGGGTGGGATAGGGGTGAGGAGGTGCCGAGAGAGCGATCTCCTCAACCTGATCCCCTCACATAGGACCATGAGCCTCCCCTCTGGCTCATGCATATCATCTCAAGATTTTTCATACACGCACACATACACCTTGGTCTCGTTGTTTCTCTTTCTGCATCCCCTGCGAAAACCCTACCTGTTTTCCTCCTAAATACATCTATGTTGTTTCGTTAGTCGAATGATTAATTGATAATGTTGCTTTAAGATGGTATCGTACTCTCCTATTACCGAAATTTCCCTAATCTAGTTAGCATAAGAATACTCGGTTTTCAAATCTAGTTAACATATATACAGCATTATCAATATCGAAGTTATACAGCCTAATAACTTATGCATTTACTTTTGAATGATACCAACATTCGATATAACTAGCTCGTAAAAACTTTGTATTTTCACACTTCATCTATATTCTTGCTATTCTTTATAAACTAAATTATAATAACATGCTTTAGATGTCAATATATCAACAAACATTTTCACCAATGTTTCAAACAGAACACTTACCAACATGCGTCATAACGTCTCCATTTTATTATTATTATTAATTTTTAACCCGTATGAACTTATATATTAGACCCCATCACACAATCCAAATCAAGAGCCGACATACTTAGCCCCTAAAGATGGTAAACTCCATATTTCTTCATATGCTAAATTCCCTTTAACCTGCTTTTACGGAATATTTTGCCGATCTCACGATAAAGACCGAATCCTCACCAGCACTCGTCGTAACTCAAACTCCATATATACATTTCATTCATTGAACATACTTTTACTTAGCCAATACAAACAGTCATACTAAGATTTCTAACAGAACCAAACATAAGAATACCAAAATCTACCAACATCGAGGGTAGGAAAACTAATAACTTATTCATTTACCTTCGAATGGCATCAACATTCAATATAACTAACTCGTAAAAACTTTATATTTTCACACTTCAACTATTTTCTTATAGCTCTTTATACACTATCGTGTTTAAGAAACCGATATATTAACAATACATGCATTCATACTAGGGTTTCGGACAACATCCTTACTAACATGGGCCATAACTGTTCTTTCATTTTATTATTATCATTAATTTTCACCCATATGAACTTATATATTAGAAAGATTCAAAAATAAGAATTCCCAGATCTACCAATATCGAGGGTAGGAAAACTAATAACTTATTCATTTACCTTCAAATGGCCCCAATATTCAATATGACTAACTCATAAAAACTTTATATTTTCACACTTCAGCTATTTTCTTACGATTTTTTTACCCTATATTGCCTAAGGTACCAATATATCAGCAACACAAACATTCAACTAAGGTTTTAGACAGCATCAAACATCGGAATTTTCAAATTTAGCAATCCTAGTTGGCATAAATGCAACGTTATCAATATGGAGGTTAAGCTAACTAATAACTTATTTATTTACTTATTCATTTACTTTCGAAAAAAACTTTGCATTATTAAAGCTCATTACGGCTGACCCATATCAAGAGCCGACATGCATATCACAGAAAGATAGTAAACTCCATAATCAGTACATGTTAAATCTCCTTTAGTCAATTTTCCCAGCATATTCTATTTATCTCTCCCCAGAAAGAAAAAATCCTTACCAACACCCCTCATAACTTTTACTTCATTATTATTATTATTATTATTAATTTTCACATTTTTTTTTATTTCACCTCTGGTGGGCAAAGGCAAGAGGCCTACTAATGTTCCACCAGAGCCAGGGGGAAAGTCAGGAACATGGTCAAATTAAAGGCCGACATGACCTGATACACGGCGTTTAAAGGTGCCTAAGTCATAGGAAGTTTGGGAAAATAGATGAAGGAAGTGTGTTCCAGACTTTACCAGTAGAGTACATGTAAGATTGAGCATAGCGGTTAAGTCTGGGGTCAGAGAGTTGGACAGAGAAAGGATGAGACTGTGTAGAAAGACGAGTCGCACGAACCCTTCTTAATGGAGGAGGTATGCGACGAGAGAGTTCAGAAGAGCAGTGTCCATTGTAATAGCGATAGTATAGAGAGAGTGACGCAACATTTCGACGGGCAGAAAGAGATTGGAGAGAATTAGTGAGAGCAGGAGAGTTGATAAGGCGAAAAGCTCTAGACTCCACCTTTTCCAGGAGAGCTGTATGAGTGGAACCACCCCAGATATGTGACGCATACTCCATACAGGGGTGAACAACACCCCTATACAGAGCAAGCAACTGGGGTGGTGTGAAGAAATACTGAAGGCGCCTCAGAACACCCAACCTCTTAGAAGCTTGTTTAGAAAGAGAGGTAATGTGAACTTTCCAAGAAAGATCACGAGAAAAAGAAACACCTAGAATATTAAGGAGAGATGAAGGTTTGAGTTGCGTGTTTTCGAAGAAGATATCGTAGTTATGTGGAAGATTGTGTCGAGTAGAAAGATTGAGGAATTGAGTTTTTGAGGCATTGAAAACGACTATGTTTTCTCTGCCCCAATTTGAAATGAGAGATAGATCAGAGGTTAGTTGCTTCAAGGCCACCCTCCTTGCCTCTATTAACTGTTGCTGGGGGAGGGACGCCTTTCAAAATGAAAGGAGTAATGAAGAGTGGAGTCGTCAGCATAGGAGTGGATAGGAGATGAAGTAATAGAGAGAAGGTCATTAATGAAAAGCAGAAAAAGTGTTGGGAATAGGACAGAACCTTGAGGAACACCACTATTAATAGATTTATAGGATGAACGGTGGCCGTCTACAACAGCTGCTATAGAACGACCAGAAAGGAAATCAGAGAGAAGTCACAGAGAGAAGGATAGATTCCGAAAGAGGGAAGTTTGGAAATCAAAGCTTTGTGCCAGACTCTATCGAAAGCCTTAAAGAAGAACGAAATCAAGGAAATCAGAGAGAAGGCGATCCAGAGAGAAGGATAGATTCCGAAAGAGGGAAGTTTGGAAATCAAAGCTTTGTGCCAGACTCTATCGAAAGCCTTCGATATGTCTAGCGCCACAGCAAAAGATTCACCGAAATGCCGAAGAGCGGAGGACCAAGAGTCAGAGAGAAGGGAAAGAAGATCACCAGTAGAGCGTTTCTTACGAAAGCCATACTGGCGATCAGAGATAAGATTAGAAGAATTGAGATGTTTCCAAATCTTCCTGTTAAGGATAGATTCGAAAACTTTAGAAAGAACGGAGGTTAAAGAAATAGGACGATAGTTAGAGGGCTGAGAGGGGTCCCCCTTCTTCGGCACAGGCTGAATGAGCGCACGTTTCCAGCAAGAAGGGAAAATTGAAGTAGAAAGACATAGACGAAATAGTTTACCAAGGCAGGGTGCAAGCTCGGAAGCACAAGTTTTGAGAACCACAGGAGGGATACCATCAGGGCCGTACGCCTTCTTAGTGTTAAGCTCAGAGAGAGCAGAAGTGACGTCTTTAGAAGAAATTACAATTTTAGGCATAAATGAGTTGGAGGGGGTTGAAGGAGTAGGAACAGTTCCGGAATCGTCTAAGGTTGAATTAGAGGCAAAAGTTTGAGCAAAGAGTTCAGCTTTAGAGGAAGGCAAAACGGCGGTTGAACCGTCAGAAGATACTAGAGGAGGGAAAGAGGAAGAAGCAAAGTTAGAGTTGACATTTTTTGCAAAATGCCAGAAAGGGCGAGAGGAAGAGGAGCCAGAAAGATTATTGCATTTGCGACGGAGAAAAGAGTTTTTGGTATCTCGAAGAATAGATTTTGCACGATTCCGGGATGAAATATAAGTAGCGTGAGTTTCTGGAGTTTGAAGACGACGGTTATCCCTGAAGGCAGCATCCCTGCGGCGGATAGCACAAGAACAAGCAGAGTTAAACCAAGGTTTATTAGGTTTAGTGGAAGGGAAAGAATATGGAATGTACGCCTCCATGCCAGAGAGAATCACCTCAGTTATGCGCTCTGCACACTCCGAGGGACCCCTCCCACGGAAACAGTAATCATTCCATGGAAAATCAGAAAAGTACGACCGCAAGTCAGACCAGTTAGTGGCACCGAAATGCCAGAAACGTCTCCTCGCCGAAGGCGGGGGCCGTTCTTGCGGAAGACTTGAAGAGACAGGACAAGATACGGAGATAAGAAGGATGATCGGATGAACCCAGAGGAGGAAAGAGTTTAACAGTATAAGGAGAAGGATTAGAAAGTTAGAAAAAGGTCTAGAATGTTGGGTTCATCACCAAGACGGTCAGGGATACGGGTAGGGAGATGCACCAACTGCTCAAGGTTGTTCTGGATAGAAAATTGGAAGGCGAGTTCACCATCTGGATCATGATGAACATACATATGAACTTATATATATTAAACCCCAGCACACACGATCCAAATCAAGACCTGACATACTTAACATCGAAAGATGGTAAACTCTATATTTTTTCATATGCTAAATCCCTTTTAGCATGCTTTTACTGAATATTTTGCAGATCTCATGATAAAAACCGATTCCTCACCACCACTCGTCGTAACGCTTCCATCATATATACATTTCATTTATTGAGCATACTTTTACTTGGGCAATACAAGCACTCATACTAAGATTTCTAACAGCGTCAAACATAAGAATACCCGAATTTCCCAAATCTATTTAACATAAGAATACCCGATTTTCACATCTAGTTAACATATATGCAGCATTATCAATAACGAGGCTATGCAGACTAATAACTTATACATTTACTTTCGAATGGTGCAAACATTCAATATAATTAGCTCGTAAAAACTTTGTATTTTCACACTTCATCTATTTTCTTGAGAGTCTTCATAAACTATCCTGCTTCAGAGGTCAATACATTAACAATACATGTATTCATACTATGGTTTCAAACAGCAACCGTGCTAACATGTGCCATAACTTCTCCTTCATTTTATTATTATCATTAATTTTCATCCTATATGAACTTATATATTAGATCCCATTACACTCGGTCCAAATCAAGAATCGACATACATATCACCGAAATATAGTAAATTCCATAATCAGCACATGTTAAATCTCCTTTATTCCATCTTTCCCGCATATTCCACTTATCTCCACCGAGAAAGACCGAATCCCTACCAACAATCGTTATAACTCATCAACCATATATATACATTTCATTTATTTAGCATACTTTTACTCAGGCAATACAAACACCTATACTAAGGGTTTTTAACAACATCAAACATAAGAATACTCAATTCTATCAATATAACTAACGCGTAAAAACTTTGCATTTTCACACTTCATCTACTCTCTTATGAGTCTTCATAAACTAACATGCTTTAGATGCCTGTATATCGACAATACAAGTATTCATACTAAGGCTTCGGCCAACATCAAACATAGGAATTCTCAAATTTAGCAATTCTAGTCAATATACACTCAGCATCATCAATACTGAGGTTAAGCAAACTAATAACTTATTTATTAACTTTCGAATGGTACCAACATTCAATATAACTATATCGGATAAACTTTTATATCTGCCACACTTCGTCTATTTTCTTAACGTTTGACTCTTTTACAAACTATCTTACACTGTTTAGAACTTCGAAATATTTATTTTATTAATATTTTTCATTTAAAATATTTAATTTTACTTCTTTTATTTCATTAAACATCTGATATAACATGATGCATACACACATACCAACGTAAAGTATCTTCAGAGAACAAAAGCAATTAACGAAAACATAGATGCCCATACACATTTTCATGCTTTCTAAATTATTCATAGGGTTATTTCCTATACAGATAATGAAATCCTTATTTTTCGGCTTTTCACACTTAACAAAGATTTTCATATTAACTGTATCTATAACTATAACTTTCATAATTTTACTTAAACTTATTTATTTAATAAACAATATTTTACCTTATATTTAGCTTTCAATACAACTTTTATGATACAGTAAGGTTTCTACAAATATATTAAAAATACAAAAACACACTTATTGACTGACACATTTATACCTTAATGTTTCTATGGTGTTTTATCCTAAGTAACATTCTAAACAACCTATCCAATCATAATCAACAATTCTTATTTCAGCATTTTCAAGTTAGCATATTTCAAATGCGAGACAAATATTTCAGATTAAACATGAAAAAACAATTATTTTTATGTGTTGAGCTGGTACAAGCTGTATATTTTTACTAACATTAGCTATTCATGCATTTTCAAGTTAACATATTTCAAATACGAGGAAAATATTTCATATTAAACATGAAAAAACAGTTATTTACATGTACGACTCTATCACTAGCTGTATATTTACTATCATTAACTATTTTAAATATTTTTAGTATAAATCGATTATCGACACTTATACAGTAATTACAGCAAATACACCAATATAGACAGTAGAGTACATTAAACATGACCATACATTACGCAGAAATTATATAATTATATTAATATACCAATAATTTCGATAGTAATTTATATGTTTCGATATGAGAGTATAGGTAAATACAAAGTTAGCATTGTTTCGACATGTTTCACAGAACATACGAAGTGTGTTTTATAAGTAATATACAAAATTCAACATTACATCGCTATCTCATGTTTCAAGAAACGTACATTTTATATTTTCAAGCTAATATATTTTAATCTCATCACTCCTAACCACAACAACCTAACAAATTTGACTTCGAAGGTCTTACCAATTAAATCAATATTGTTTACTTTACAAATGTAACCTTTCCTGAGGTAACATAACCTAACCTTAGTACAGTATGTCATCGGATCCTCATATTTCTTTAATAAAATAAGCTTCAGCGTAAGCATAATACTTTTCATCCATTTTCAGATGCTTTGAATGGGACTTTAAACTATATATTCAAGACTAGTACATAATTCTCAGGAACTACAATTACAATCTTTAACGTTTAACATTTTTCATACTCTTACATAACAGGGTTAGTAGGTATTCTATCTCTGTTTCTTCTACTCTTCTCAACTTAGCGTCCAAGTCTTCAAGAACAAACATTATTTCACGAAGGTTCACTCATACAGGAAATATATAAATGGTTAACTTCATGACAACTCAAAGAAAAATATTGCATTAATGTCTACATAGCATTTCCAAGCGATCTTTAATTAACCTAACTCTATTTCCATCCCATAGATGACTACCTCTCAATAGTTATCACGCTTCTAACCTTAAGGGCGATACAGGCCTATGAATAGATAATAACTTAAATACCATACATACTCTTCCATATCAAAGAGAGCTAACCTAACTATTTGACTTAACTTACCTCTATATACATTTCGTCCATTATTTAGCTATAACCATAACCTAATACACTTACAACCTAATATCCTTCCACATGCACACACACACACACACACATACATACCTACATACAAGGGTACATACATACATACATCTATATATATCTACATATACAAACTCGCTTGATATATATATATATATATATATATATATATATATATATATATATATATATATATATATATATATATATATATATATATATATATATATATATATATATATATATATATATTATATATATACGTATAATAACCAAGTCTGAACATGGCTCTACACAAGACGCACAGGAAGTGGATCACTCTCTCGGTAGGTGGGGTAGGGGAGAGAAGGTGCCGAGAGAGCGATCCACTTCCTGTACGTCTTGTGTAGAGACATGTTCAGGGAATAAAAATCGTAAGAAAATAGCTGAAGTGTGAAAAGTATAAAGTTTTTACGAGTTAGTTATATTGAATATTGGGGCCATTCGAAGGTAAATGAATAAGTTATTAGTTTTCCTACCCTCGATATTGGTAGATTTGGATATTCTTATTTTTGAATCTATCTAATACATAAGTTCATATGATTGAAAATTAATGATAATTATAAAATGAAGGAACAGTTATGGCCCATGTTAGTAAGGATGTTGTCCGAAACCCTAGTATGAATGCATGTATTTTTAATATATTGGTATCTTAAACACGATAGTGTATAAAGAGCTATAAGAAAATAGTTGAAGTGTGAAAATATAAAGTTTTTACGAGTTAGTTATATTGAATGTTGATGCCATTCGAAGGTAAATGAATAAGTTATTAGTTTTCCTACCCTCGATATTGGTAGATTTGGGTATTCTTATGTTTGATTCTGTTAGAAATCTTAGTATGACTGTTTGTATTGGCTAAGTAAAAGTATGTTCAATGAATGAAATGTATATATGGAGTTTGAGTTACGAAGAGTGCTGGTGAGGAGGATTCGGTCTTTATCGTGAGATCGGCAAAATATTCCGTAAAAGCAGGTTAAAGGGAATTTAGCATATGAAGAAATATGGAGTTTACCATCTTTAGGGGCTAAGTATGTCGGCTCTTGATTTGGATTGTGTGATGGGGTCTAATATATTAGTTCATACGGGTAAAAATTAATAATAATAATAATAAAATAGAGAAGTTATGACGCATGTTGGTAAGGGTTCTGTTTGAAACCTTAGTGAAAATGTTTGTTGACATATTGACATCTAAAGCATGTTATAAGTTAGTTTATAAAGAATAGCAAGAATATAGATGAGGTGTGAAAATACAAAGTTTTTAAGAGCTAGTTATATCGAATGTTGGTATCATTCAAAAGTAAATGCATAAGATATTAGGCTGTTTAACTTCGATATTAATAATGCTGTACATATGTTAACGAGATTTGAAAACCGAGTATTCTTATGCTAACTAGATTTGGGAAATTTTTGTATTTTTATGTTCGATGCTGTTAGAAATCTTAGTAGAGTACTTGCATTGACTAAGTAAAGGTATGCTCAATTAATGAAATGTATATATGAAGGAGGCGTTACGGCGAGTTCTGGTGAGGAATCTATCTTTATCATGAGAAATCGTCTACATATTCAGGGAAACAGGATAAAGGGTATTTAGCTTATGAAGAAATATGGAAGTTTAACATCCTTCGGTGCTAAGTATGTCGGCTCTTGATATGGGAAGAATGTAATGGGTCTAATATATAAGTCCATATGGATGAAAATTAATAATAATAATAATAAAATAACGGAAAAGTTTATGACGTGTGTTGGTGAGGCTTTCGTTCATTTATCAATACCTAGAAAAAGGCCTAAATCTACGGTGGTAATTACCTGGGAAATTAAAAGGCGCTCGAGTAAATGGAATATGCATGTAAATGATCATTTTGAAATATGGTGATAAATGGTACAAACAATGGGTTTATTATGTTCCCGTCGATCAATATCAGGAAAAAGGCAAAAAGGTCCAGGTCTAATTACCTGGAAAGCTGAATTTATTAGGATGGGCTTATATTTCCATCAATCAATATCGAAAAAGGTAAACAGGTTTGCAGAAATTTACCTGGCCTATGTAGAAAGGGATGCTGGGTTATCATTGTGATATGTTTTATGATGATGCCCTCTGGTGATTGGATGAATATGAAAAAGGGGCGGGGCTTATCCTTGTTTTGTGCTAATGCCCTATGCTAATTGGTTGAATATAATTAGTATGGACTTTGCTGTCGTGAAGCTCTGATGGACTCGGTTGGTCTTAGTGGCATATTGTCGTAAGTAAAAATGTTATAATATTATATTGTGAAAATATATATTACAGGTTATACGATTACATTTGTTTTAAAAGAAATTCGATGTTACATTATGTTCATATCATTTAAGTATATAAAGTATATAGTTTTATAGGAATGAAATGTTTTTGAAAATGTTAATTTATAATTTTCATTTAATATTTAATAAAGTTTTTTAAAAATGCTTAGTGAAAAAGTTTTTTCTTAAAAATTTCTTAATTATTTTAAAACTTAAACGCAAATAGATTTTACTAAAATTTAAAAAATATTTATGTCAAAATAAACTTATTTTTGAAACGATCCACAATGTGTGTAAATGTGTTCATGTTTGTGTACCTTTTTAATTTAGGTGAGTGTAAAATTTACCAGTTTATGTTTAAATGTCTTCAACTGCTGCTAAGATACCTGATCCTGCAAATTAAATGAGTTTATGGGTAAATGTTTTTCTTTTGTGTGTGTGTGTATATACTGTGTGTCTGCCTTTACAAGCTTCTATAGACTACCTCATGCTGCTAAGTAAGATATCTTAAGGGCTTAGGGTATGAAATACTACTACTGCTACTATTACGTATAACATAATAATAATAATAATAATAATAATAATAATAATAATAATAATAATAATAATAATAATAATGATTTGTGGTATGTCTGTGTGAGTATGTGTGTGTGTGTGCGTAGATAATTATATATGTGCTTGACATCTGTTATAAAATAATAATAATAGTAATAATACTAATACTAATGATAATAATATTATAAAATAATATTTAGTAAAATTTATTTATTTATTTATTGAAAAGACCTAAAAACAGTTACTATGTAAACATCATGTGTGTGTGTGTGTGTTTGTTCTTAATAGTGATGGAGGGATATGGGAAAGGGTAGGGGTAGAATGATGGGAGACCCACACAATGATCCATATATATATATATATATATATATATATATATATATATATATATATATATATATATATATATATATATATATATATAATATATATATATATATATATGTTACTTATTTTTATTTATTTCATCAACATTGGTATATACCTATATATGAATAACTATTACTAACTTTATAGCTTTTTTCATTTGTTGAGGAATGCTGATGAGGTGCTGGTGAAGCCGGGGAAGGGGTAAGGTTATGGGATACCCCCACGCCATTATATATATATATATATATATATATATATATATATATATATATATATATATATATATATATATATATATATATATATATATTATAGCGGCAAATGCTCGAGAGAAATGTCCACTCGCATACCTCCACCTTTACGGCTTCCTCGTAGCACAAGGGGTGCATTATCTGCACATAAATTTTGTGTAGACATAGGCAACTCCAGGCTTGTTCGCTATGGTGCCTCCTTTCAAGCCACCTCGGTTTTGTGGAATTCTCTCCATCTTCTGTGTTTCCTGCTGAATTTAATCTCCATTTCTTTAAGCATCCCTCCTTGAATAGGGCTTTGCCCGTGAGCGGTGGTGATGTGCAGAAAAAAAATATATACGCAAAGACCAAATCTTCTAAAATTTTAGATTCCACACTTACCTCATTAGAACTGATAAGTTTTAGAGGGTATAACATTGGTATAAATAAATACAATGAAATAGTGATCCCCAAAATTATTCCAAGTGTCATTGTACTGATCTGCAATCCATTAGCATATGCTTCTCCAGAAAGACCTAAAACCAAAATTTACACTAAAAAAATAGTTCTAGGTTAATGTTAATTTTCTATTTGCAGTTAGTGATAAATAAATGTTAAAGTAAGTATATAAATGTGCAAATCTGAATTAACACAAAAAGGAGAAAGATATTTCAATACTTTTTACTTATTCTTGAACGAGAACTAAAGATAAAATAAACTAACAGGTTGAGAGGGCTTGTGACTTTATTAAATTTTCCGTGGTTCAACATTATATAAGTACTACTCATATTAGTAGTTTTAAATTATTTCTCCAACCACTTATTGGTAGTGGGCAAAGGTAGAAGAGTTTCTTTATACTTATGTTCGCATGCGATGCATTTGAATGGAGTAAGCACAAAATAAAGAACGTATGAAAAAATAATATCCAGCTTGCATTCAAAAGAGCAACTGAAACAAAAATTTTACATTTACAATAAGATTAATAAATTTTCCTGATAATTGTATCTTATAAACTGAAGTACAGTGACTGATATAAAGTGTTAACAACAAATTATTCATTAAAAATTAAAAGAAAATACTTTGCTACCCAAGTCTCTTATAAGTCAATTCATATATGATTTAATTTTTTTTTTTTTTTTTGTATTCTCTTTTTCTAGGTGTGTGTCTTCAGCTATCGTTTTTATTCTTAATTATTTATTTTTAAGAAATTAATAAATATTAGACTTTTTAAATTCAAAGTTGTTTGATGGGATATGAATTACCTAAATTATTTGTTTGCGCTTGAGTTTATGTTTAGGTTTGAGAATGTGCGATTGTTTAAGATGCAATGTTGCGTTGTCGAAGGAGAGAAGAGGGACTAAAAGGAAAAATTTTTAATCACTTTATCAAAGTCAGCAGCCATCTTGCTAATTTCAGATCTTTGGAAAACTAAATATCAGACTTTTATTAAAATATCTTAATATACATTTTTAATTAATACTCAAATATCCAATCATTTATTCACTAGTAATCTTAATATCCTTAACTGCAACTTATTTCATTATTTCAACAATTTGGGGTAAGTGCCTTTTTAATTATTAACTCATCTATATCGAATCTTAAGAACTTTGAATTTCCTTGATTCGTTTCTATTCCATGAAAAATATAATGCTACTCCAACACGTTATCTTGTGCTTCTTCTACTTAGCCAATAATGATAAATATTTTCTAGTTTTTTTAACATCTTGCTACTTTCTCGAGACTGCTACGAATTTTCCATTAAAATCCTGAGTTCTTATTTTAAGTGATTTTAGCTTGCACCACACAGCATGGCCGGGCAACTCTTATACTGATAAAGTGATTCGGCTATTTTAAACGTTCTGGAACAGTTAATTAGGAACCCACAAATATGTCAAATCACCCAAACCAATTCATATATTGCATTTCTCTACCTGTCAATAACACTGACTCCAATTTTGCTGTTACAAAAGGTGAAAAGTATTGGATTATATATATGAACGTAAGGTATTGGCGTTCTAAGGGGGAGGCAAGGGGGGCAGGGGAAGGCACTTGAGCCCCTGAATGTTGACTATAAATATATATATATATATATATATATATATATATATATATATATATATATATATATATATATATATATATATATATATATATATATATATATATATATATTGAACTTTCAAGTCTGCTATACTGGGAATCGAACAAATCGGACCTCTTGGATGGTAAAGCAAGAGGGTTACTAACCGAGCCAAGAAAATACCAAAGAGAAACCGCGCCGGGAAGTCTCAAGGAAATACTTATCAAGCAAATTCCCAAACGGGTCTCTCCCGACTTCACTCTGACACGGGGTAACGAGGTCAAGGTTCTGCCTCTCTTTCACAGACCAATATATATATATATATATATATATATATATATATATATATATATATATATATATATATATATATATATATATATATATATATATATATATATATATATATATATATATATATATATTATAAATATTTTAAAAAATTTTAAATTTTTTAATTTTTTTTTAAAGTTTTTTTTTTTTTTTTTTTTTTTTTTTTTTTTTAAATTAATTTTTTTTAAAATTTATTATTTTTTAAAAATATTTTGCTTTTTTTTTAGGGGTATAGGTGTGGTAGGGGTAGAGTGTTAGTGGAACCCAGGTGCCCGACTTATATATATATATATATATATATATATATATATATATATATATATATATATATATATATATATATATATATATATATATATATATATATATATATATATATATATATATATATATATATATATATATATATATATATTTTCTATTTTTAATAATTTCTTTTTTGACATTTCAATATTGTAAAAGATCTTGAATCATCGCAACATTGCAACAGGACCTGGCAATTTTGATACCTTATATATATATATATATATATATATATATATATATATATATATATATATATATATATATATATATATATATATATATATATATATATATATATATATATATATATATATATATATATATATATATATATATATATATATATATATATTACCTCATGTGGCAAAGGCCAGAGGCCTACCAATATACCACCAGATTTAGGGAGCAATCTAGATATCGGGTCAATTTAAAAGGCCGACATGTCCCGATATACGGCGTTTAAAGGTGTGTAAGTCTTAGGAAGTTGGAAAAATAGATGAAGGGAGTGTATACAGATTTTATTAGTAGAGTACATGTAAGATTGAGCATAGCGGATAAGTCTGTTGTCGGAGAATTGGACACAGAAAGGATGAGAGTGTGCAGAAAGGCGTGTCACACGAGCCCTTCTTAATAGAGGGAGTATGCGACGGAGAGTTCAGAAGAGCAGTCTTCATTGTAATAGCGATAGCATAGAGAGAGTGACGCAACATTTTGAAAGGCTGAAATAGACTAGAGTGAATTAGTGAGAGCAGAAGAGTTGATAAGACGAAAGGCTCTAGACTCTACCTTTCCAAGGAGACCTGTATGAGTAGAACCACCCCAGATGTGTGATACATACTCCATACAGGGGCGAACAGCAACCCTATACAGAGCAAGCAACTGAGGCGTAGTAAAGAAATTTTGAAGGCTTCTCAGAACATCCAACCTCTTAGAAGCTTGTTTAGAAAGAGAAGTAATGTGATCTTTCCAAGAAAGATCACGAGAAAAAGAAACACAAAGAATATTAAGCAGAGATGAAGGTTTGAGTTGAGTGTTTTCGAAGAACATATCATTTGTGTGGAAGATTCGTATCGAGCAGAAAGATGGAGGAATTGAGTTTTTGAGGCATTGAAAATGACCATGTTTTCTCTGTCCCAATTTGAAATGTGAGATAGATCAGAGGTTAGTTGTTCCAAGGCCACCATCCTTGAAAATATTAGCTATTGTTGTGAGGTCACCTTTCAAACTGAAATAGAGTGGAATTATGGGTGGAATTATCAGCATAGGAGCGAATAGGAGATGAATTAACAGAGAGAAGGAAATTAATAAAAAGCAGAAAAAGTGTTGGGGATAAGACAGATCTTTGAGGAACACAACTATTAATAGATTTATAGAATTAAAGGTGGCCGTCTACAACAGCTGCTATAGAACGGACCAGAAAGGAAATCAGAGAGAAGGACATGGAGAGAGGGATAGATTCCGAAAGAAGGAACTTTGAAAATCAAAGCTTTGTGCCAGACTCTATCGAAAGCCTTCGAAATGTCCAGCGCTACAGCAAAAGAATCACCGAAATGCCGAAGAGCGGAGGACCAAGAGTCAGAGAGAAGGGAAAGAAGATCACCAGTAGAGTGTTTCTTACGAAAGAGATACTGGCGATCAGAGTTTAGATTAGAAGAATTGAGATGTTTCCAAATCTTTCTGTTAAGGATAGATAGAAAGCTAGAGAAAGAACGGAAGTTAAAAGAAATGGGAAGGTAGTTGGAGGGTTGAGATGGGTCTCCCTTCTTCGGCACAGGCTGAATGAACTCACGTTTCCAGCAAGAACGAAAGGTTGAAGTAGAAAGACAGAGACGCTATAGTTTACCAAGGTAGGGTGCAAGCTCGGAAGCACAAGTTTTGAAAACCACACGAAGAATACCATCAGGACCGTACACCTTCTTAGTGTTAAGCTCAGAGAGAGTAGAAATGACGTATTTAGAAGAAATTACTAATTTTAGGCATAAATGAGTTGGAGGGGGTAAGGAGTAGGGACAACTCCATAATCGTGTAAGGTTGAATTAGATGCATAAGATATTCCTCTTTAGAGGAAGGCAAAACGGCAATTGAACCGTTAGAAAATACTAGAGGATAGAAAGAGGAAGAAGCGTAGTTAGAGTTGACATTTTTTTGCAAAATACCAAAGAAAACGTGAAGAAGAGGGACTAGAAAAAATATAGTATTTTTTCCAGAGAAAATAGTTTTTAGTGTCACGTAGAATAAATAGATTTTGCACGATTCTGAAGAAAATATAAGTTGCGCCAGTTTCTGGAGTTTGAAGACGACGGTAATCCCTGATCATCCCTGCGGCGGATAGCACGAGAACAAACAGAGTTAAACCAAGGTTTGTTGGGTTTAGTCAAAGGGAAAGAATATGGAATGTACGCCTCCATGCCAGAGAGAATCATCCCTGTTATGCGCTCTGAATATTCCGAGGGACCCCTCGCACAGAAGCAGTAATCATTCCATGAGAAATCAGAAAGTACAATCCCAAGTCAGACCAGTTAGTGGCACCGTACAGAGATAAGAAGGTAATCGTATGAGCCCAGAGGAAGAGGAAAGAGTTTAACAGTGTGATGAGAAGAATAAGAAGTTAGGAAAAGGTCAAGTATGTTTGGTTTATCACCTAGGCGATCAGAGGATACGGGTAGAGAGATGCACCAACTGCTCAAGTTTGTTCTGGATAGAAATTGGTAGGCGAGTTCACCAGCTGGATCATGGGACGGTGGTGAACATTAAAATCACATAAGATGATTATTTCGGAGAAAGGAGAGGATGAAAGAATGTGTTCAATTCTGGAGTTAAGATAGTCAAAGAATTTTTATAGTCGGTAGAATTAGGAGATAAATAGACAGAACAAATGAATTTAGTTGTAGAGTTGCAGGAAAGTTTGATCCATAAAGTAGAGAATTCAGAAGACTCCAAATTAGAGACACGAGAACAGACAACATCGTTGCGCAATATGCGCAACATCCGCCTTTGGCTGAAAATTGAGGATAGAGACAGTAGGAGGAAACAGAGTAGGGTTTGCTGTCAGAGCACACAGACACCTATCTTTCAGTTAGGAAAAAGTGATGAGGTGTAGAAGAAGACAGGTGGTGTTTGACAAAGTGGAAATTAGAAAAGAGACCGGGAATGTTGCAGAAGTTAATGAAAAAAGAAGATCGTGCACCTGAGCAAGTCGACATAGAAGCCTTGGTGACACCAATCCCATCACCGGAGGCTACCAACTCCCAAGTTGTGATGGGGGAAGGGGTGGATAAAGCGCTATATTTGGAATCCGTCCCTCTTGGATTATTCAAGGCAGATTTGCGTTTTACCATTTTTTGATTTATTTAATAGGTAATGTAAATGTAAACGCTTGTAAATTTGTAGGACACATGTGAAGAAGGGGGAAGGTTGTCGGAGCATAGGTACTCCAATGTGAATCAAGGGTGCACTGGAGACCCTCTGAGAAGATAAAACGCGAAAAGGAATGAACCAAATGGCAACGGAGTGAAATGGTATGGTCTAGCCCACCCTATCACCTCACGTGTTAAGCCCAGTAAGCGGTACTTTCATTGCTTCGGACTGTGCTACGTCCTCCCTATATATATATATATATATATATATATATATATATATATATATATATATATATATATATATATATATATATATATATATATATATATATATATATATATATATATATATATATATATATATATATATATATATATATATATATATATATATATATATATATATATATATATATATATATATATATATATATATATATATATATATATATATATTATCGTAAGAATTGAAATAATATAAATTGAACTCCTTAAAAAATAAAAAAACATACCTAAAAGACTGACAGCAGAAATATATGAAGTCAAAAGTGACATAGAGACTGGTAGAGTCTTGAAGGATCGATTCCCCATGAGAAATTCTTCAGGAGTTTTATTTCCTTTCCAAGAAATGAACAAACCAATAAAGCTCGATATAATCAACACTCCAGCAAATAAACAGTAGTCAAAAACACCAAAATTTGATGAATTTTTCCAATCCATCTTCTGTATATATATATATATATATATATATATATATATATATATATATATATATATATATATATATATATATATATATATATATATATTATATATATATATATATATATATATATATATATAGAGAGAGAGAAGAGAGATATAGAAGAGAGAGAGAGATCTTTTAGGAACACTAACTCTCTCGTATTCCGGTTTATGTTAAACGAAAATTTAAAACCACTTTAAATAAAATATTAAAAAAAAGATAAACACTAAAAGAGGAATAACAGTTGAAGTAAAAAAGACATAACAAAAGTAGAAGGTAAAAACAACTGTCATGTTACGGAAGAATGTGACTCGCTTCCCTCTTCAGACATGTCTAAAGAGGGAAGCGAGTCACAGTTTTCCGTAACTTGACAGTTGTTTTAACCTTCTACTTTTGTTATGTCTTTTTTACTTCAACTGTTATTCCTCCTTTAGTGTTTTATCTCTTATTATTTTATTTAAAGTGGTTTTAAATTTACGATATATATATATATATATATATATATATATATATATATATATATATATATATATATATATATATATATATATATATATATATATATATATATATATATATATATATATATATATATATATATATATATATATATATATATATATATATATATATATATATATATATATATATATATATATATATATATATATATATATATTACTTACATCTTGCATCCGCTCCCAGCATGTCTCTTCCTTGTCCCTCCAGCCCATTTCTTTTCTAAAACGGCCTCTCCCACTGCTTTCACTATTGCACTTCCTTAGTGTATCCTTCCTCTTTCTCCATTTCCTCTTTATATTCCCGTCCTTTGTCATCTCTGCTCAGTTCTTCTATTTTTGTCACGCTTTTTTTTTAATTTGTCAAAACAGTTTTCCCTCCATAATTTTAATATCTCCAATGAAAGAAACCTTCTTCATTAACTCTTCACCAAACTCTTCATCACCATCATCTTCATATAATCACCTTAAATTGAAATCATCTTCGATATCATCCCCATCTGATGATCACTGTTACCTTCAAACTTAGAGATATGATGTTATTAGCTCCACAGGACTATGAAACTGACGTAGCTAGATTAATATTTATATGATGCTAAATCTAAGTCGAAGTCTAATTAAGGATATACTGTACGATTCACCTCGATGTTTGCAAACTTCGACAGATAGAAGGTGACATTATCACAGGGAAATTCTACCGAATACATAGAGGCACGAAAGCTGTTCGTTTACGAGATATCGAGGGAACAGTATCGGGACTGGCACAAATATAGTACACCATAGTTGAAGATGTTGCAGGTTATATTAAGAGGGAGCCCATGACTATTGTATTACAAAAATGGTAAGTAACGCCATCACTGGCTTACTTCGTACGCCAATCGTCCATTGCTGCCAAGTGATAACGGAAACACTGGAATAACATATATAGAGCTTTGCAATACTTTTGTAAAAATTGATGTAAAAATGAAACAGGATAATTGTTCTTAAATACGTTAAAATCAAATTCTCAGAGTTAGGAATATTAGTGATATTTTGCTAATTATATGCATACAAAATTCTTTGCATAAATATCAAAGCAAACCAAGACAGGATGATGGTCCAATTATAAAAAAAATTAATTTTTGACCGATTATTATTAAAATTGCAGGGCATATGTCTTTCAATCTTAAAAATAAACTCGATTTCTGACGTTTTTCTTCATCTACAACGGTTTGAAAGTTTCTTTGAAAAATTTTCCTTGATAAAAATAAATAGAAGTGAAAAACCACTGCTCGAAATATTCTAAAAATTAAAATTTATATTTACAGTTCCAATATCTAAAAACAGAACGTAACGTTTTTTGATATATGCTAATGAAAAAAAGGTATATTCTCTTAAATGTTCAACTGTCAAATATTTTTTAGAAATTTTGAAAATTAACCACCCTCCCCCTAATTCAAAAAATAATAATAAAAAAAACACACATTAGATTTTTTTCATTTTTGGAAGTTGCTTAGAGGAGGTACGAAGATATAAATTAATCTCAATACTTCATTCAAAGATATTTGCTGTTTTCGAGATATACCCTCTCAAATTTTGACAATTTTCAAAAAAAAAAAATTCAAATTTCAAAATTTTGAGAGGTTATATATCGAAAAGAACAGATAGCATTAAATGATTTATTGGGATAAATTTGTACCCCTGTACCTGCTGTAAACAAATTGCCAAAAATGAAAAAAAGTCAAACTATTAGTTTATTTTATCTGAATTTTTTTCTCCGAAAAAGTAAATTTTAAAAAACTTTCAAAACAGTCAGATATTCAATGGCATATAACTTATTTTCAAAAGCAGATATCAAAAATCGCCAAGTTCAGTTTTTAGGTATTAGAACTGTGAATATATAGCTCAATTTTTAGATAATTTCGACCAGTGGTTTTTCACTTCTATTAAATTTTATCAAGGGTATATTTTCAAAAAAACTTACAAACGTTATATCTACAGAAAATCGACAAATTTCGAGTTTTTTCAGCGCGTTGAAATACATAGACCCTGAAATTTTGATTTTAGTCGGTCAAGAATTAAAAAAGTGTTTTTTTTTTTTTAAATTAGACCCTTCCATTAGTCGGATTTAGAGCAGTAAAAAGACTTTCGATTCGAAATACCAAGATAATAACACAGAAGCAAATCCGAAGTAGACTCTCAAAAATTGAAAAACTGAAAAGAAAACAACCAAGTAACAAGCAAGCAGAATCATACTCATTATTCAAGATTTTGAAGAAAAGAAAACCAGTCTGAAAATTGTATTTCAGAACAAAAAATTTTATTTTCGTAACAAATAAAGCAAAAAACTTCTCAGAAAATTACAAGAAACGTTTTGTTTCTACTTAATGAAGAGATAGTAATAAGAACCTTTGGGTTTCTTATACAGATATACAGAAAAATTTATGCACTTCATTTAAAAAAAATAAATCCAGTGAGAACACTGGTAAAAATATTTAAAGACACTGTGGAAAGTGTTCGCCGCATGTTGGTAAAGCCACCACCGGCAGAAGTCCAGTCTTCTGAGGCCATCACACAGGAGTTGCGTCCGAACGTTCTAGGAAGTTGGCCGCTTCGATGACAAGGATGATGTAGAATATAACTTGAACAGGCTTGCTCTGATGTCTTCTTTATTCATTAACTGCTTCAACATTCTCTCTCTTTAGTCTTATTTTCCCTTTGTGGAACAACACTTCTCTTCTTCTAGATCTCATATCTTGTTCTTAACTGAAACTCAAGTTCTTGACTTCGTTGAAAGTAAATCTTATTCTGTTATCTTCTACTGTCTAAATCCTCAATTTTCAGCAAAGAGAAGATGTTACGAATATGCTTAATTTGTTTTTCTATAAATTTATCACCTAATTCAACTTTCTTTTAAAAATTCTTCTACTCTTTAAACTAAAAAATAAACAACATTCTTTCTTCTTCTATTTTCTCTGAAATCATATTATTATTTGATTTCAAAGTTCATCACGGTCAATGACTTTCATCTAGATTTTTACGAACCAACTGTTGACCTCGCTTATCACTTTTTTATAAAGAACATACCTGAGCAGTTGGTGTAATTCCCTACCCATATCCATGATCGTCTTGGCCATGAGCACAACCCATTTGATCTTTTTTAACCTCTTACCAATCTCCTTATACTGTCAAACTCTTTTCTTCTCTGTGTTCATCAGGTCTCCTTTTAATATCAATGTCTTGCTTCGTCTTTTCAAATCTTCCGCAAGAACTTGTCCATCTTCGGCAAGAAGATAGCTTTGGCTTTTCTATGCTGCTATGATGTCTGACTTGCGGTTGTATAACTAATTATCCAAAGAAAGATTCCCTCGGAATGTGCAAAATACATAATCGACGGGATTCTTTCCGGCATGGAGGACGTATATTCCATATTTTTTTCCTTCCAACTAGACATAATAAACACTGTTTAACTCGAACTTATTCTCGAACAATTTGCCACCGGAATACTACCTTCAGACTTTACCATCTACGTCAGACTTCAGAAACTTATTCAACTTATATTTCATCACGGAATCAGGCAAAATATATTCCTCGTAACAGCAAAAACTCATTTTTTCAGTCGAAAATGCAATAATCTTTCTGGTTCCTCCTCCTCACGGCATTTCTGGTGATCTGAAAAAAAATTAACACCAACTTTTCTTCCTCCTCTTTCTATTCACTGATATCCTCTGACGGCACACCTGGCATTTAGACTTCAATTAAAGTTGAATCAGTTG
Organism: Armadillidium nasatum; assembly: GCA_009176605.1. Taxonomy (NCBI): domain Eukaryota; kingdom Metazoa; phylum Arthropoda; class Malacostraca; order Isopoda; family Armadillidiidae; genus Armadillidium; species Armadillidium nasatum. Next base: position 5,556 of record SEYY01006851.1, on the reverse strand, counting down.
CTCAAAATTTTGTTTCTAAATTCATCTTAGACTATCCCGGATCTACACCTCCTCCAAGTCATTTATGCTTAATATTTTAATTTTTCCTTCAGATTCATTTCGGCTCTCTCTGAGCTTAACACGAAGAGGACGTACAGTACTTTTGTTAACCTTACTGCGTTTCTCAAAACCTGTGCTTCTGAGCTTGGACCTTGTCTAGCAAAGCTATTTCGTCTCTGTCTTTCAAGTTCGACGTACCTTTCTTGCAGGAAACGTAAGCTAATTGAACCTCTGCCGAAGAATGAGGACTCTTCTACATTCTCTAACTATTGCCATATTTCTTTAACCTCCGTTCTTTCTTATGTTTAAAGTTTGGTTTTCGTAAACAAAGCTCAATTTGTGATCTTTCCTTTCTCTCTGACTCTTATACCTCCATTCTTCGAAATTTAGTTAAACTTTTCTTTGTCACGTTAGACATATCGAAAGTCTTCGATAGAGACTGACACAAGGCTTTGATTTACAAACTTTCATCTTTCGGAATCTTTTCTTCTTTCAGAGGACTTCTCTGACTTCTTTACAGGACGTTGGGCAAAAGTTGTTTTAGTAAAGTACCACGGAACTTAGTTTAAATCTATTAATTAATAGTGGTTTTCGTCAGGGATCTGTCCTTCTCTGTAATACTTCATCATCTATAAACTCATATTGTGATGACTCTACACTTCATTATTCATTTCATTTTGAAATTAATTGACGCAAGGAGGTAGACCTTGGAGCAACTAACCTCTGATCTTTCTGGAATTTCAAATTAGTGCAGAAAAAAACATGGTCGTTTTCAATGCCTTAAAAATCAATTACTTCATCTACCTTGCTTGACATAACCTGATTTAATCAATGATATAATCTTCGAAACTACACCTTTTTCTCGTGATATTTTTTGGAAGGGTCACATTACTTCTCTTCCTAAAAAAAGTTTCAAAGAAGTTAGGTGTTCTGAGGCGCCTTCAGAAATTTTTCACTTCACACCATTTGCTTGCTCTTTATTGGAATGTTGCTTGCCAATGTATGGATATATATATATATATATATATATATATATATATATATATATATATATATATATATATATATATATATATATATATATATATATATATATATATATATATATATATATATATATATATATATATATATATATATATACTCGATTGGGGTGGTGCTCGCCACAATTCTCTTACAAACATAACCATTCTTTCTTTTCATTCCCTTTCACCATCGCCGTCCATCTCACTCTGTCCTCCTCAAGGTCTACTACCCTCTTCTAAACTCAAAATCCTTCCACCAAAAATTTTTTAACTCCATCCATTCATCTTTACGTTAGTCTTCATTTCCCCCTACACCATTCTACCTCGGATCTAAGTACCCTGCCCACCATCCTGTCCTTATTCATTCTACACATATGTCCAAAACGCCTTTACACATCCTACTCCGCTCTATCCATTAAATCCCTCGTCCATTAACACATCTCTCATATTCTTTCGTTTCTAACCCTTTCAACCCTTCTCAAACCAAATATCGTTATCAATCCATTCATCTCAAACACTTTCATACATTTCCTCGCCCTAGCATTTATCATTTATGTTTCACACTAATACGTTGCAGAAGGCAAACACATACACTCAAGCTTTTTTATTTTTATTTCTTTTGAAATTTTCCTTTCATATATATATATATATATATATATATATATATATATATATATATATATATATATATATAATATATATAATATATATATATATATTATATATATATATATATATATATATATATATATATATATATATATATATATATATATATATATATATATATATATATATATATATATATATATATATATATATATATATATATATATATATATATATATATATATTAGGGTGGGTCAAAAAAATATCTTTTTATAAAAATTGTCAAAGCAACGCTATGCACAGGCGTTAGTATCATGGTCTGATAATGTGTGAAAAAATTCAAAATTGTGCAACCCCCCAACCTCTTGAACATATTACCCCATTTTTAAATTATTCTCGATTCTAAAATCAATCTCAAAGTATCTCAAATGTAATTTACTCCCGATCTCTTATTTAGTTATGTAAGGCATACAACATACAGGCATAGTTATGCAAGGCATACACAATCTCACACACACCCATACATACACAAACATGCACAAATGTTATGGAAGAAGAGACATTGGAAAAAGAGAAAAGCAGAAAAGATGAAGAATTTCTTCCAGAATTTGAACTTAGGGAAAATTCTCAGAATAAATTTGCGTATAAACATTTAGCTGACAGGTTTTGAGTATATATAGGGCCACTGTTGCTATATAGTCAAAGCATATGGGAATATTGATTGAAAGTAATATGTTGGATAGAAAAAAATTGAAAGAGAGAGAAAACGTTCTGGGAAAAAGAATGTCATCAAAATGAAATTACAAAACACACAAATTGAATGCATTGGATTTGACGGCAGAAAATATCAAACTAAAAGAAAAGATGGAACTGAATTGGAAAATCATTTTGTTATTTTAAAAGAACCAGATGATATTTACATGTTACACCAGATTTTGCTAAGGGCCGATGTATGACTGATGAAATAATAACTATCTTAAAACTTTCTTAATTGATTCTAATAGCGAGATTTTTCTTAAAGCTATTCTTTGCGATGTGACTCCAGTTAACATTGGAAGAGTTGGTAGAGTTTTGAGACTGATTGAAATATATTTGAAAATACCAATTTAGTGGTTAATTTGCCTCTTACATTCAAATAAACTTTCACACATTTGCATGTAAGGAAATTAATTGATACAGAAACATCAGGACCAAAAACTTTCAAGGGTACCATTGGAAATAAAATTGAAGATGTAACAGCAACCTTTAAAAAATCCCTGAAGTAAACAAATTAGCATTGACCAAAAATTTTTGAATGAAATGTGTATTAGTATAAAATTAGGGAATATATAACCAACATTAGCCAAATCTCCAGGCACCTTTCATATTGCCAGATTGCTAGCAAAAGCAAACAGGATTTTACGGATATTCATTTCCACAAAATATCCTAACAAAGTTCTTCAAAATCTAATAAATATAATGATGAAAGTATACGCACCAGGGTGATATTGGTTAAAGTCGCGTCCAAAGTAATTTTTAGTATCTGATGCGTCATTTTAAAGACGTGGACAAAAAACCTACTATGATTACTGAGCGTGTACTAAGAAAGAACTCGTACTTTGCTCATCCTGAGAATGTATTACTTACAATGTTAGCGGACACAAGAAAAGAGATAAGAGATTTAGTTGTTCAACAAATTATTCAAGTTAGAGCAAGGAATTCCAATGCAAGAGTTTTATGAATTGTCTAAAACACTAAATTTTGATGCAGTTGATAATTCAATAGTTATTGATCGGGAAAAGGAAAGAGTCACCCAGACATCTGTTTTAAAGGATTTAACAATTGATGAAATAAAACAATTTGTAAATGAACCAATTAACACTGTTTTGTTTCCATGCCACAGCCGGGATGTAGAGAATGCAGTTACACACCCGTCACAATTAAGAATTGGAAATGAAAACATGAGTATATTTTGGAATGTAATACAGTCCAGAAAAAAAACTTAAGGAAAATGAGAGTAAAAAACACTGGTCCGAATAACCATTTAGGTTTTTAAAAAGATAAATGCTAAGAAGTTCACTCTTTTTTTTTTTTTTTTTTTTTGTTATAATTTGTATGTTAATAACTTTCTTTATAATTTATAAACATACCTAACGTATTATATATATATATATATATATATATATATATATATATATATATATATATATATATATATATATATATATATATATATATATATATATATATATATATATATATATAAATTATAGTGCCCTTTTTTAAAATAGTTATCCAAAAAAAAAAAAAAAAAAAAAAAAAAAAAAAAAAAAAAAAAAAAAAAAAAAAAAATTAAAAAAAAAAATACTTTAAAAAAAAAAAAAAAAAACTAAGTAATAAATAAAAATAAAGTTTCTTTTTGTTATAAAAATAATTATTATATATGTATAATGATATAAACTATTAATTTATAAAGTAAAACATTTAAAATATAAGGTAAATTGTGTGTATTACTATAAGAAATTCTGAATGTACTTTTTACTCTATGTTTTTGCCAAAAACAATAATTTTTGCCGGAAAACTAGAAGGTTAAACTATTATAAAAAATTATTATAAAATGTAAAATATATATTATATTAAATTATATTCCCAATAAAAATGTTTATGTTAAAAACTTCAATTTTAATGTATTTTAATATATAATATTTAAATAAATTGTAAAACAATATTTTCTATTTTAAATATATAAAATTTTATATGTTATTTCAATATGAATTTGTAAAACTTTAATAATAGTAAGGTTGTAAACCATTTTTGTTAAAATTATCTAAACTAAGAAAATAAAGTGGAAAACTAACTACTTTTCTTACACCTTCCCAATATTGAGATAATTTTCAGAAGGTATAGAAATAAGTAATTGGCTAATCACTTTATCCAAGAAGCCGAAGAAGAAGCCGCACCGCCAAGAAGAAGACGTCCAAAGCCGAGACAAGAAGAAGCCTTCCTACAACAGCAGAAAAAGACGTTCAAGAAGAAGAAGTTCCAACGCCTCTGCTACCAAAAAGGAAACCCAGTTTGGCAGCTCCTTTGCCCTCGACTGTGGTTCCCCCTTTGAAGTAGCCTTCCACCTGAGGCTACAGACGTTCCACGAGGCCTGAAGAGAAGTGGTGGCTACCACACGCCTACCAGTCGGCATTCCACAAGGGGACATTGAAAACACCCAGCCTTCTGATCTATCCCCTTCGCGCTACACAGCATAGGGACCTCCTGCACCACATATTTCGTGACTCCTACCTAAATGGACCCCAATATAATTGGTGACCCTATAGAGCATACAGTTCACTGGACAACTAAACTATGGACTCAAACACCCAAAACTCTCAAGAAGGAGCAGAAGATGGGTCATGTCTTCTGTAAAAATAAAATCGTCCACTTTCTCTGAAACCAACATGGTTTCGAGTCCTGGAAGCCCAATTTCATTTGGCCAGAATATCAATGACAAAAACCAAGTACTTCCACGCTTTATCTCAACTCCCTACTGAAGTTTTGGACAGAATTTCGCAACCAGAGCTGGAAGCAGAGGACTATGATCGCTTAAAAAAAGGCAGCTACTACCACTTTTGAAAAGTCAAACTGGAACTTTTTAGCGATCTTATGTCCAAGCAAACTAACAGTGGCAAGCCCTCTATCTATCTACAGGACATACTCAGACAGGCCGGCAAATTAAACTATACCTTTTCTATAGGTACAACAATGGAAGGTGCTCGAGGGAATTCGCCTCTCGCATCCCTCCACCATTGCGTCGTCCTCGTTGCACAAGGGGTGCCCTGCTTTCACATCAATTTTGTGTGGATGCAGGAAACCACAGGCTGGCAATTTTGGTGCCTCTTCTTTCCAGCCACCT
>SEYY01006850.1:0-20073 GCA_009176605.1 Armadillidium nasatum | reverse complement strand
TGGATTGACTTTAGGGATATGACAGATGTGGAGGAGATTAGTGACCAGGAGGAGATATGGTTAGGTAATAGTTTAGAAAGTGAAAGGGTTTTGAGCGCGAAGTTGTGTGAAATAGAAAACTGGGAAGAAAATGATGTTTTTAAGAGAGTAAAGGATAAAGGTCAGAAGAGAATATCTTTAAGATGGGTTATAACAGAGAAAGTTAAGGATGGGGATGCAATATGTAAAGCCAGGTTGGTGGCTAGGGGTTTTGAGGAGGAAGGTGAAGATCTGGTAACTGAATCTCCAACATGTTCAGGGGAGGTACTGAGGATGTGTTTAACATTGATGAAACTGAAAGGGTGGAAATGTAATTCAATCGATATTAAAACAGCTTATTTACAGGGAGATAGAATAAAAAGAAAGGTTTGGGTTACTCCTCCAAGAGAGGCTAAGGAGACAGGGTTATGGGAATTAAAGAAAACAGTGTATGGTTTAAAGGATGCAGCAAGGGTATGGTTTGATAAAGTGGTAAAGATTATATCTGAGTTGGGGGGTGTAAAAAGTAAATTGGAACCAGCATTATTTTATTGGAAAAAAGGAGGAGAAATGATAGGAATAATGTGCACTCATGTGGATGATTTTTGTTTTGGAGGCAACAAGGTATTTTTTGACACCATTATAGGGGGTATTAAAAGTAGATTAAAGATAGGAACCGAGGAAGTGTCAGAATTCAAATACATAGGCATAAATATAGAAGAAAAGGAAGGTGGCGTTTGGCTAGAACAAAACAAATATATAGATGACATAGATATACCGGATAGTAGGGAATTCTTTGGAAGTAGAGAAATGGAAGACAGAGAACTGACTTTATATAGGTCATTGGTAGGACAAATGAACTGGATAAGTTGCCAGACAAGACCAGATCTGTCGTATTACGTAAGTGAAAGAAGCAGGTTTTTTAGGGGAGGCAAGGTAGAGGAAATGAGAAAAGTTATAAACATATTGAAGAGAGCAAAGCAAATGAGAGTAGGCATATGGTTAGCTAAATTGGAGGAAAAAATCGAAATAGAAGTATTTACCGATGCGTCATATGGAAATGCTATAGATGAAAGTCCTCAGATAGGTTATATTGTGGCTGTGAGGGATAATCAAGGTAATAGATGTCCGATTGTGTGGAAATCAAAATGTGTAAGAAGAGTGGCAAGATCTACTATTGAGGCAGAAGCTATAGGATTGATAGAAGGTATTGAGGCAGGCATATTTTTGAGTGAATGTTGGCTGGAAATAATGGGAGGCAAGAGATTAAGAGTTAAGGTGTACACAGATAGTAAAACCCTTCAGAATGCTATATACTCAGAAACAAAGGTCCTAAGCAAAAATTTAAGGATAGACATAGCATGGATAAAATGGGTCTTGGAGTTGAAGAAAATTGAAGGGGTGGAATGGGTTAATACTAAATGTCAAATAGCAGATGTGTTTACTAAAGGTAGAGTAGACGGTAATATTATCAAAGAATATGTAGAAGGAAAAAGGGGGGGAGAGAGAAAGGTATAAGATTGTATATTTTTGATAGGTATAAGAAGAAAAAGAAGAAGAAGAGGAATAAGAAAAGAGGAAGAAGATATCTAGCAAGAAGGAGTTATTTAGAAGGAGAAGGAGTTCATGTTTTAGTTTACATATATTATATAAGAATTCTTTTGTTTCAGGGTGTATATATAAGTAAGGATAAAAAAGGGGGCTAAAGTAAAGGTCATAAGCTTCTCCCTTTTAGGTACATTATGTATAAGGAGTTTTGCTATATCATAAGGTGTTTTAATATATAGTTATAAGTTATAGAGTGTGACACTCTAGTATAAAAAAGGACATTTTTAGTTGCTGAAGAAATCTTCTATTCTGGGCATATCAGTTATCAGGGTTGGCATTCTTCTCATTATAGGGTCTGGGTTTCTATATCTGGGCGCTCAGTTTTATAGTTATCCTGGGAGCTGTGATGGGAATTAGGCTAGAATCTGTTATCTGGGATTGGAGGCAATATCATCTCAAGGATAAACAACAAGGTAAGATATTTATAAAATCTATATCTATCTCCATAGTCTATTAAATATTCATATAAATATATATATATATATATATATATATATATATATAATATATATATATATATATATATATATATATATATATATATATATATATATATTATATATATATTATAAAATAATGGTTATATAATGGAGAAATAAAATGATGAGAGTGACAGTCAAGGCAAGAGCGAAAAAGGAACTTTGGTGAGGAAGCCATCCTATTTTATAGTAGTAGTAATAGTAGTAGTAATAGTAGTGTTAAGCGTAGTAGTAGTAGTAGTAGTGGTAATAAAACAAAAGGTAGTAGCAAAATATTAAGAAGGAGCTTTGTGCTTATTTGCAAATGTAATTTCTTTAATAAAATGATTTTCCTTTTTTTAAAATCTTTTTAATAGGAATGGTGTAAAAATTAAAAATTTCACTTCATAAGCAAAAAAATAATAATAATCAATCACGAGAATCAGCAACTAAGTTGGACACAAGAAGAAAAAAAATGTAACCAAACTATTACGAGTATGGGGAGAGGGAGGGGAATTAGGAGGGTGGGGAATTCAACTCCTCACCGTATATATATATATATATATATATATATATATATATATTATATATATATATATATATATATATATATATATATATATATATATATATATATATATATATATATATATATATATATATATATATATATATATATATAAGAGGAGTATACAATTTGCAGTATTATTTAATACTTCCTCCCTTTTAATTAATAAAAAATAAGGGAAAATGGGACATTAAAGAAGCACTTAAAATCAATGGACTTAAGCAGAATCCAAAGTTGGGTTACCTGTAGGCAAAGCGTGGATTGTCAAATGACTTCATTGTAACGCCAATTTCTTATTTCGGTATTCTCGATGCGAAGACAGCAACATGTATTGCATATATTTTTCCCATCCAAAGTCATTTTTGCAGCTTGCGCAAGCAACCACATCCGCATACTGAACTAGAGCCTCGAATTCATCTTAAAAAAAAAAAAAAAAAAAAAAAAAATATATTATATATATATATATATATATATATATATATATATATATATATATATATATATATATATATATATATATATATATATATATATATATATATATATATATATATATATATATATATATATTAATTATTTATTAACAAAACCAAGTATATTGTTACTATTTAAAGGTAACAAAATTAAAGTTAGTTTTGACATTTCGGGACAGCTAAGCCCATTTTTAACAATAATCTGTGAGCAGGAAATAAAATATGGTTATCAATTATGAGATAAATATTAAATGAAGTAAAATGAAAATAGTTACAAATATAATATAATAAAGTGCATATATAATGCACCAAAAATAAATGGATTTATATTAGACACAAACAGGAGTGAGTACAGTGATATACTAAGTTGAAAAACAGATAATGGAATAATAAATATGAATAGAGTATGATATGTTATAGGCTCTATGTAAATATCCAATGACGTGTGTGTGTGTGTGTGTGTTTGAATGTGTAAGAGGTGGGGTTGAGGAAATTTAGGCCCTGGAGGGAAGTAGTTGGTTTTCGATATATTGATGTTGTGAAGCCATTAGATGAGCGTGTTACCATGATGTCAAGAAAGGGGGAGGGATGTTGTTCGTCTTCACGGGAGAATTTAATATTAAGTTGTTTATGATTAATATAATGAAAAAAAGAGCTCTAACTGCTCTTTAATATTAAATATTAAAAAGCAATCGTCGATGTAACGTTTATAGGTTAGAGGTAGGAAGAATTGGGGGCAGTGGTTAAGCCAAGAAGATTCGTGGTTACAGAGGAAGATATTGGCAAAAGTAGGACCAAGGCATTACTATCTATTTGATGGTAATAATTGTTATTGAAGGTGAATATGGTATCATTAACATATAGAGATTTAAGTTGTTTAAATAATTTAGGTAGGTTTAAGTGGTTATGTATATTGGGGTTAAGGATAATGTCGAAAGTTTCAGCAATAGGAATATTAGTGAAGAGGTCGTTGACAATCGGAAAGGTGACGAGATTCATTGTATTTACCAAAGTTGAAGGAGTCCTGGAGGGTTTTTTGTTAGGGGTGTGAGGTTGGGGTTTAAAAATTTACAAAGATTGTAAGATTGTGGCGCTTTGACTTACCATCTTAGAGGTCTCAGTTTCGAATCCTCGTTCAATTTCATATTAAAATCTTACGCGAATATGCGGTATATATATATATATATATATATATATATATATATATATATATATATATATATATATATATATATATATATATATATATATATATATATATATATATATATATATATATATATATATATATATATATATATATATATTTTTTTGTGAAAGTGAATATTGACAAAACTTTACCAACACGGGAGAAATATCTATTTAAAAAAAAAAAATGATAGTAATAATAATAATCGATAATAATAATAATAGTATTAATACACTACTTTTCAAATCTTTCATACCCTTGTTTGCTTAAGTGTGCCAATCCAAAGTTAAATATAAAATATAGACAAAAGATGAGGATATGCGATTTATTAGCATCAGAAATTTATCACAAGAGACTGGTGAGAGCTATTATACTCAACTATAAAAATAGACCTTTCATTCAGTTTGGTAGATATTTATCTTCTACAAACAATATTTACATTTTTTAACTTTAAAAAAGCACCACATTATTCAATACAAACTATCATTTGTCATTACTCTATCTTGGCATTCATTCCTCACTATAAAACAATTTTTGATTTGAGCAAAGAATCCCTCCAAAACCCTCCCATTGACATTCACTTAATCCCAACCACTTTACCAATTCTATAGTATCTCAACTTTATAATATTTTGTTTACTGTATGCTTCATTTCTTATAAGTACTAATCACCACCACCTGATGACCTCATTTAAAATTAAATCCCCCAAAATATTCGCATCTATATCACTGTACATAATTATCTTATTTCTTTACAAATAAAAATCACATAATTTTCAACTCTTATCACCTCATCAAAATATTTCTTCAACATTTGTACATTCACTATTTTACCTCATTAGTTTTTAACAATGTTCATTGCAATGGCAGCAGCAATAAAAATACCACTACTCTAACTAATAATTTTAAAGTTAACTTACTTCATAAAGTTTTTCTGAGTGACTTGATGAAGCGTGTCCTCGACACTAACTCGCAACACTGCGCTTGGTTCCTCTTGGGTGTCTGATGGATTGAGCAAAGGCTGCGCCACCTGCAGGGCCTCTTGCGCTCTCGGGTCCTCCAACAACTGATTTAGAAAAAAATCATTAAGCTTAATTGCATTGCCAAATACTTTGGAAAAAGCATTTCCTATTCATAAATGGACCACCAAAACTCCACTTACAGCATTACAGTTATAATCTCCTCTGGATGAAGGAACTTCTAGAGGCAACATTTCTTTAGAAAAATTCATAGTAAGTCTTCCCTTATTATTTAATTGTAACACTAATTGCGATCCTTCTCTTTCAGGTTTTTAAATTAAAACTAGGCATAATTCATTAACCCATAGTTTTAATAGTTGCTTTCCCATGTTCAGTATGGATGTGATTGTAAATTTTACTGGGCTTAAAACAATGTTGGTATGCCCTATCTGTTAATTTATTAGTCGTGTAACCAATATACATAGACATACAGCCAGACTCAGGAAAAGAAAATTGGTAAACATGATTAGCTGAAAAGGTATCCTTAGTAGGAAAGCAAGAAGAAAGCAGTCTGTTTTTATGGTATAGTTTATCAATTATTTTTGAATTGTTTGTAGATTTTATATGGGCATCAATAATTCCACATAGGCATTTTTTCCTCTTTATTAAAATCAACTGCATTGAAAGATTTTAAAAATATAAGTTAATTTTACCAGAGTTAATATTATTAGTATTTTCCTGATTTTTATAAAGTTTGGTAATGGTTTTTATTGATTAGTCTTTTATGTATAGATAGTAGGTGGTTACAGTTGATTAAGTTCCATCAAATCCTCTTGTCCAGCATTAAATGATTCCAAATCAGATCACAATTTAAAAGCTCTATATATAAGCATTTTAACAATCGAATGATTATACACTTCTAGGGAGTAAGAGTTATAATTAAGGCATAGGCTATTATCAGTTAGTTTGACATGTATGCCCGATGAAAGGGTTCCATTATTAATTTCGATTTCTATATCTAAAAGTTCATATTATTTTGTGACGTTTCAGAAGTGAAATTTAGAGAAGCCACAAATCTTGCAAGCAGTTGATGAATTGAAAAAATCTCTATTTTTGAAGAGTAAACCTCGAGTGGAAAAAAGCATTTGCGCAGAATGTTGGTATATTCATATTGAAAGAAATTGCTTTTCTTTTTATTTTATGCATCATTCAAATGTGCCAATACAATTCTCTGTGTTAAAAGTTTAAACTCTTGCGATATGTCTTACTTTGAATTGTTAATAGTAATAATAATAATAATCGCAGTAGAGAAATTAATGTTTCTTAAAATATTTTACACACAATACAAACGCAAACATTTACAGATATACTCGAATATATTTTTCATCAATATTCATCTTAGATGTAAAAATAAACAAATATTCTCACAATACATTAACAGAAAATGTTGTAACAAAAGCCGCAATAAATTCATAAGAAAACTCAAATAACCATTTAGTATTTTAATTCTTACCTGAATTTCATCTAATCCTGAATTTTGATCAAAACCTTGACCTTGATTTTCACCTTGATCTTCCATCTCTTTGATATCAATAATCGGGTACAGAATCTGCTTCTGTTAAAAAGAATTTAAAAGACATTTTAAAGATTTCATTAATAATAATAATAATAATAATAATAATAATAATAGCTCTCAAAATGAAAAGGGAATGAAAAAGCCTGCTTAGAAAATATGTAGGATATAATCTCTCGCCTTGAGGGTTCAAACTTAATGGTAGTAAGCAATTTTGAGTGAAGAGGCATTGACCTTCACTCACTTTAGTTAATGCTTTTGGCTCAAATTATGTAGCACTGGGAAGGGGGGAGGGGAGTTGATTGTGTTACGAAGTATGACAAAAGCATAGGTGATCATATTTCTGGAATGGGATTAGTTATCTCTTCAAAGTAAAATTATGTAACACTGGGGAGGGGGTGTTTAATAGTGTTACGAAGTAGGACAAAAGGATAGATGGTCATATTTCTGGCATTAGTTATCTATTCAAAGTAAAACTTTTTTAAAAAGTCATGTAATACATGAAACAAAATATAAAACCGAAAGAAAAAGAATAATATAATTCTGTTCATCTCAAAAAAATTAAATAAATCTTATGCTCATTCAGAACAATGTGTAGTTGTTCACTTATATATATATATATATATATATATATATATATATATATATATATATATATATATATATATATATATATATATATATATATATATATATATATATATATATATATATATATATATATATATTAACCAAATGAATTTATAAATATTTAACTAAAAGAGAGAGTTATTTTTTTAGTTAAATTTCATTTATTTTTAATTATTCTGAAAAAATACAAAGTGGGAAAAAGGTTTTTCAAGTGAGATTTTTTGAAAAAACCCACGTGAGTTTTGTCGAGTTGGCCTCACACCTGCCAATCATGGGTAATTTGGATAAAAAAAAATGTATTTTTAAATGTGCAACAACAAAAACTAAAACAAAAGTAAATAGCCCACTTTTGCACTCATTAATGAGAGTGAGGGGGATTAATTATTTCAATATTGGATATAGACCTATCTAATAGTCATGCATATCTTTACTTAGTGGCCACTTCCAGCAATCCCTAGACATCTGCAAGCATTTAACAGTAATTCTTTCTATTGAGTTTTACCTCTAAGCCTGGAAAGTTCTCCTTTTCATAGAGTACAATTACATATATTTCAAATCTATCTTACACATTTTAGTTTCACATTTATTAATACTTATGAGATCAATCTCTTCTTCTAAATCTGATACTCATTGGTTTCTTTCACAGTCACACAATTTTCTTACACTCATCTTTTTTTTGTATACAGATTTCTTTCTCTTTGATGTTTTTATGCCTGAACTCCCTGCTTCCTTCTTATCTTTTTGCTATTTTAATCTTTGAAGAACAGATTCTTCAGTTAATATTTCTCCAGCTTTTCTTTCAACTCTTTTTCTTTTTACTTCCAATTGAACTAGAATTAACATTCTCCTCAGGATTTGGAGAAATGATATCTAGAATTGATTTCCTTATCATTTTTCTTGGTACAGGATTTTTTTTCTTATGAATTGTCTTTCAATGTATTAGACTGAATTCATTTTTTTCTGTGGAACTGCTATATTTACAAGGATATAGATCTGTTCCTCTGAAACCAGCTAGTGCATGTTGTGACTTACATTTATTCCACAATTTGTTAAACAGTTTTGGGAACACATACTTTTTGACAGCTTTCAGTCATAATTTTTAGCACATTCTTTCAGTATCATCCTTTATTCATTTTTTACTGGCTTAAAGACACCAACACAGAGTGGCTGCTAGAGGAGGTAAACACAAAATTATAACATTATTGTCAAAAGCTACTTTCACTGTGTTGTATGATAGGTGACTTTTGTGTCCATCATATATAAGCAATACAGGATTTTCATAACTAGAAACTTCATTTATAAATGATTTTGTAAACCAATTTTCAAAATTTTCAGTGGTTATCCAGCCAGAGTCGCTGTAACCACATGTAGCACTATTTGGACCTCCCACTATCCTGTATCTTAACAGATGGTGGTAAGTATAATCCATTTGCATTAACTAAATATCTTGCTTTTCCCTCAAGTGCTGACAATGTTTATGCAGTTTTTTATGGATCAGTGGTTAAAGCTGTTTCATCAAAGTTAAATATCTTTTTTGGATCACTAAGCAGCTCATTCTCTTTTAATATTCTCTTGTATTTTAAAAAAAAAAAATTGAACTTCAGGTTAAAACGCTTTAGCTCTAGCCTTCAAGAGTTCTTGCTTCCTTCGTGTAATCATAGCATGATGCCTCTTTTCAAACTGAAACACCCAGTCATCTCCTGGTTGGTTGTCCTTAAATGGGTTACTACATCCACATGAAGAAAGTTTAAGACAATATATTGGCCCTATCCTATATGGTGTCTATATTCCATATTTTGGTCCTACACAGGATTTCTGTAAAACAATTTTTCCATATTTTTATTTTGGAAAATTTACCTAAATTATCCCATGTCAATTTAACTTTTATTATAAATTAATTTATTTAGTATCAAAATTTTTCAAGATTTTTTGGAAAAAAAAAGGACATTTCAAAATGAAAAAAAAAAAAAAACTAACCTTCATAGAGAGCTTAATGTTCTCTATCTAACCTACCAATCAGATTTTTAAAAAAATATTAAACAGAAGCAGTTATTTAGAAAAATATAAAACTTACCCAAATATTCTATATATATATATATATATATATATATATATATATATATATATAATATATATATATATATATATATAATATATATATATATATATATATATATATATATATATATATCTAAAAATCAGGGAAAACCGGGGTTGCCGGCCGGGGTTAAAATGGCAAATTTATACAAAAATTAAATTTTTTTAAAAAAATTTCAGCCGATTCTGCTGAAACTTTCAGTGTATATAGATTTTTTACCGGTAAGAAAAGTCCATTTCTAGCGTTTTCCGTCTATTACGGTTAAAAAGTTTTTTTTTTTTTTTTTTTTTTTTTGTGGAAATTTTACCCTTTTTCAATAGAATGGCGGTGCCAAACCACTTTTTAGAATGAGCTGAAAGTTGGACTATTTATTCAAAATTATATGGGCTACAAAAGCCTCTAATAGACTTTTGTTCCAGAGTTATAGAAAAAATGTTATAAGCCAAAAACTGACCAACTATGAAAAAAAAATTTTTTTAACTAAAAAAATCCACCTTTTCAGACAAAATCTTTTTAAAAAAATACAACTATAACATTTCCTATTTTTGGTGTATAGAGGAGGGTGGGGCTACAAATTCCTCTATGTACTTTATTCGATGAGATTCGTTTGTTATGAGATATAGCCTTCAAAAAGGTCCATTTTTGGCCAAATTTCAAAAATTCCCAAAGTTTGAGAGGCTATATCTCGCTTCAAACAAAGGGCATTTAAAAATGCACTAAATAAAAATTGTTGCCCTGTTCCTCTTCTAAACAATATTCACAAATAAAAAAAATAGTAGGTAGCATTTTTTTTAAATAATTTTTTTCCAAAGGGTACGATTTTTGCAAATTTTTTTTTCAAGTGCTTTTAACTTTTTCTAGACGTGATATCAAAAATCTATTCCCACCAATGCAAGAAATTTGGGCAAAGGTATTCAGTTAAATTTTCAGCTCATGTGGACCAGTGGTTTGACCCAGTTATTCATTTTTTTCAACTTTGGGTCCAAATAAGTTTCAAACCGTTATAGACTCAAAAAAATGCTCGAAATCAACTCAGAACTTCGTGAAAAAATTCACATACTTTGAAAATTTCAGCTCAATCAGTCAAATAATAAAAAAAATTTCAAAATATAAAATTTTTTTTTTTTTTCTTTCTTTCTTTTGATTTTAGATACTCCAAAAAGATTTGGTTGAAATTTTTTTACTTGTAGCACCCGGAGGTTCTCTTCTAATTTTCTGACTGCAGATGTTACATTTAGCTATTTCGAGCCTATCCTGAAACATTGTAAAGTATTCAAATACTGCAGAAGCTGATCTTTTAGCCATATTGACTGAAAGTATAAACAAAATAATTTTTAAATAATGCAGCTAAATGATACAAGTTTGATACATAGCAATAAATAACAATGATATGTATAAATACAGGTTAAAAAATGATAATTTTATATCTTACATTTTTTCAAACTTTACCTTTGGGTCTTACCTAGGTAAACGTGTTAAATCACTATTATGAATTAGAATAATTTTTTTTTTAAAATTTTGTACTTTTTTTAAACTTTAAATATACAAAACTGTAATTTTCTGATTTTTTTTTTAGAGAAAATGCATATAATCATTAATTTAATGAATGTTGCTATTCTACTCCTTCCTTACAATTAAATAAACCTTATATCTAATTTTCTTAACCTAAATTTCAGTGCTTTTACCTCTTTACAAATTTAGGAAACCCCGGCCATAAATATTATATATATATATATATATATATATATATATATATATATATATATATATATATATATATATATATATATATATATATATATATATATATATATATATATATATATATATATATATATATATATATATATATATATATTTCACATTCAATTAATTATTCAATGAATAATTGTATGAATAATATTCATACAAGCAATAATTTTAAAAAATTCATAATGTCCCTATCATACCATAGCTCATTAAATTAAGTGGCCATCATTCTATTTGTGTGATTTGGCTAAAATTATTCATTTACTTGAATTTTAGTAATTAACACTTTGTATAATAGTAAAAATTAGTTAATCAAATTTAGCTTTTTGAAATTTTGATAATTCTATAATTGACATTTTTCATTTCATGTTCAGAACATCAAAACAAATATGTTATCTCTCAGACTGGATGCATGGTTATGCTAATTGTTATTCTTTGATAGATTTGCATATTTCATTGGCTGCCTTTTTTAATTTTAAAGATTATGGAGGTTTCCTTTTCATGAAGTAAATTAATAAAACATTAAATTATTTAAAGCCACATAAATCTTAATTACAAGGAAATTTATGAAAATAATTTTTTAAAAAAATGAAATTCAATTAAAATTTTCTAAAATAATAATTCTTCAGAAAAATAAAAATAGCACTTTCAACGAATATGCCACCTACAGGAGGTACCTTTGTTTCCCAATTCAAAATAGTGAGATCTGTCATTCTGCATAATATATAATGCTACTATACTATGTTATAGCATAATATATTGATGTGTATATTCAACTAGCTGATACACCACAAAAAAAAATAAAAAAATAAATATAGAAACATATGTAGGCTACATAAATATATCAATCTTTTGGTATATCAAAAGTTAAGGCAAATTCTTAACTTTATATATACCTATATATATATATATATATATATATATATATATATATATATATATATATATATATATATATATATATATATATATATATATATATATATATATATATATATATATATATATCAACAGGGGGTTAGAATTCTGCCATGGTTGCCTAAAATTTCTAAAGTGGTCAAAAGAACTGAAATTTTAGGTTAATAAAAATTAGATATATTTTTAAGTGAGATTAATTTAAGTATAATGAAGGAGCAGAATAGCCAACATTCACTTACATTAATGATAAGCATTTTGTTCAGAAAAAAAATAGAAAATTACAGTTTTTGTACAACAAAGTTTGAAGAAACTGCCAATATTTAGAAAAAATATTTTCATGATTCATAATAGTGATTCAACAGGTTTACTTAGGAATTGATCCTAAGTTAAAGTTTGAAAAATGTGGTAAAGGTTAAGAAACTGTCTGACCGGGGGCAGAGCTATCCGTATATATATATATAGTCACAGCACATAAAAACCCACCCCAAAATGAAACAAAAAAAACCCATCCTGTATTTCACTGCATGTGATGTACTGAAGCAAAATAAGTATTTGACCATGTATATAAAAGAAATATATGTGCAAATTTGCATTTTAATCATTAAATTCAGATTTGGTGATTTTTAGGAATTTTTAAAAAAAATTTTTTGAAAAAATGAAATTTTTTATGCATTTTTTTTGCCAAATTTTGGCTTGTTTTGAGCTTAAATCACATGAAAAGTATTGCAATATATCAATATGTGCAAATATTGAATTAAATTATGTTAAAACCATCCTTCAGAAGTGTAAATACCAAGTTTGGTGAAGTTTTATCCAACTCAAAGACACACAGCTACCTTGCGAAGTGGATCAAAATAAAAACCCACATGGAACACAAAAATAACCCACCTACAAATACTCTCAAAATAAGCATGTATGTTCATAATAATGATGACTATTAACATGTTTTAGGGTTGTTTTATAGGTTTAATAACTGTATGAGCAAAAAAAAAAAAAAAATTTTTTTGAAAAAAAAAAAAAAAAAAAAAAAAAAAAAAAAAAAAAAAAAACCATTTTTTTTTTTTTAAATATTATATATATTATATATATATATATATATATATATATATATATATATATATATATATATATATATATATATAATATATATATATATATATATATATATATATTTTATTTTTTTTTTTTTTTTTTCAGCTCTGATGAAATAGCTTAAAAAATTTATATAGTACAAATTAATAGCATAAATTAAAAAAAAATATGCCTGCAAAGAAGACCTTCACTGAAGATCAACTGACAACTGCTGCACTAGACATCTTGCAGGGCAAGATTTCAGATAGGAAGGTGGCACAGAAGACAGGAATTGGACGGCAACTACTTCGAAGGAAAGTGAAGGAGCTTAAGGGAGTGTATAAAAAGAAAGAAAGAGGCCGCAAATTGATTTTGAAAGATGAGGAGGAGAAAGTCTTGTGAAAGTGATCAAGGAAATGGCAGATTCTGGGTTTGCCCCAATGGCCCAGCAGGTTAAAAGTTTTGTTTCTGAATATGCTGTCATTCATGACATAAAAAACCCAAACTATAAACCTACAGCAACACCATCGAAACGTAGATCAAAACAAAAAGTTTGGTTTCCTAGCAGATCATGGTTGAGAAGGTTTTTGAAAAGAAACAACTTGTCTCGGAAGAGAACAAAAGGGATGCACTCTCTAGCTGTTGGAAATGCTATTAAAATAGAAAATGATGTGCTGGGAAGAATAAAAACACTCTGGAACCAGTTTACCAGAGTGTTCAGGAAGCACTAAAAAAAAAAAAAAAGGTGGGGGTGGAGGTGGGGGTTGGTCATTTCATTTTAAGGAAGAAGGATAACAGTATGTGTCAAGGTTAGTAAAGTTTTTAACTTTTTTGTTTCTTTTTTAATGTTTTAATTTTTTTTTTTAAATTTTTAAATTTTTTTTTAATTATGAAAATTTTGTAATTTTTAATTTTTTCCATTCAAAAACATCATAATATACCCAAATATATTACTTATATACATTAATAAATGATATAATAGGTGTAAAGGACTTTTTTAAGGGTGGGTTTTTTTTGTGTTACAGTGGGTTTTTTTTTAAATATTTCAATTTTTATCCCCTATTTTTTAAACTATTCGCTCAATTCAAATTTCCTTTCTAGGTTATATACCTTAGACCTACACACATTTAACCCATAGTTCAAAAATTGAAAATATTATTTTGATCAGTAATTATATATGAAAAATGGTAAAATGTTTTTTTTTGTGTGCCATGCCATGACTATATATATATATATATATATATATATATATATATATATATATATATATATATATATATATATATATATATATATATATATATATATATATATATATATATATCATGTGAACATTTCAGTTAGAAAATCTAATAAACAAAAAAATTTTCACCACCATAGCATATAGTTAAACTCATATAAACCATAACACACACACATGCATACATATGCATACAGGAAATTAGACAAAGCACAACTAGTACGCTATAGAGAAGCCAATCATTATAATGCTAGTCTAATGCTGAGTATGGCTTTGTCTATTTTATATGAAATTAAATTATGCAGTAAATGTGAAAAAATTTTTTTTTTTAGTTTTATGTGAATGCGAAGAAAATGTATTTATTTATATATATATATATATATATATATATATATATATATATATATATATATATATATATATATATATATATATATATATATATATATATATATATATGGTATAATTCAATCTAGAACAAAATGCTCTATTTTTCACTATATTGAAAATGAAGTTAAAATATGTTTAAATGCATTCTTCACATAATTTTCTTTCACAGAAGAGTAAAATAAACACATAATAGAAATAAAACTTTAAAAAAAAAACACACATTTTTACTCTGAATGGTGAAGCAACTGTTCTTCAACTGGCTTTCGTTTGTACAAAATTAGCAAAACCAATTGAATACCAGGTTGCCATATTTGTCCTTTGACTGTTCTGTTATTTTTTGTAATATACTGTAATACAACCTTTGATATATGGAAAAATCAATATATCAAAACATCGATATATCAATGCAAATATTTTGACATTTGTATTATTATTATTATTTAGCTTTCATTTCATTTAAACCTATTATTATTATTATTTATTTTTCTAGTATACTTAGTTCGACTTATCATAACCTGAATGACCGAAGTTTGCCGTGTGATACAGGCAAAACTGATTGATGTAACGATTACACCATATATACACTTAAATATAAATATATATATTTAGCATATATATGGTGTAATACGGTAGTAGGCCTGTATGTCACAGCAATGTTTCATCAATCAGTTAGGCCTGTATCACACAGCAAACTTCGGTCGTTCTGGTTATAAGTCGAACTAAGTATACTAGAAAACAATAATAATAATAAAAAATAAAAATAATAATAGGCATAAATGAAATGAAAACTAATAATAATACAAATGTCAAAAATTTGTATTGATATATCGGTTTCAATATATCATATTATATTCGATCCAGCACGATACCTCTCTCTCTAAAATAAGAAATTTAGAAAACAGTCATAGTATATAATACCATGATGAAGTTCAAGAATGTTGTTACTAAAAGTGTATTATAAGACAGTTTAAAAGACAGTTGACTTCGTTTTTGCAGTATAAATAGTATTTTTTTAATTAATTCTTTTGGGGATTTTCTTTTCATTATGTATTTACATTACTCTTCCGTGAAAGAAAAGTAAGTGCAGAATGCATTTAAACATATTTTGACTTCATATTTTCAATATTGCGAAAAATTGAGGTTCATGCCAGATTGAATTACCATATATATATATATATATATATATATATATATATATATATATATATATATATATATATATATATATATATATATATATATATATATATATATATATATATATATAATTCTCCTTTTATTTCAATTTTGTATTTTGACATACATCCGAACATTGCCAGATTCACATTTGAAAAAAAGGAATAGGACAGTTAAAGACAGTTAGGTTCGATTTTGCAGATTAACAATATTTTTTTTTATTAATTTGAGGGGGTTTTCTTTTTATTGTTTTTTTTTTTTTTTTTACTTTTCTGCAAAGTAAAAGTGTACATAGAATGCATTTCTGCATATTTTAACTTTATATTTTTAATATAGTTAAAAATTTTACTAATTACAGAAAAGATAAAAGGCAAATACTCAAAATGCCCATAACAGCAAAATATTAAGCTATGTATGGAAAATTAAAAAAAAAAAAAAAAAGTGACAAGAACCTAGAGAGATTAAGATTGCATTAAATTTCAATGCGCGTGAAGTTAGCTAAATTTCATCTACATTAGCTGACTGTTGCTAATATAGGTTTGAATGTGATGCTTTGTACTTTCTTAATATTATCTATTATAAGTATGTTTGAATGCAGGAAACAGAAATTCGTAACATCACTATAAACCAGCGGAAAACGATTTTGTAAACTAAAAACACACCAAAAAAATAAATAAATTAACATATAGTAATATTTAAGACTCATTTAACAACACATTGCACTTAAACGGCGTAAAATAATTTACCTTGAACTGCCACAGGTTGCTGGATCAGTTTCGGATCGAATCTTACAAAAAAAATTTTTTATATTTCTTAATGAAACTACGAAAACGAACTATGAAATAAAGTAAATTATGCATATTGTTGGTTTTTAAATTTTTTTTTGTAACATATATATATATATATATATATATATATATATATATATATATATATATATATATATATATATATATATATATATATATATATATATATATATATATATATATATATATATATATATATATATATATATATATATATATATATATATATATATATATATATATATATATATATTGTATTTATAAAAAATATTTATATTAAACGTAGGCTAGATTAAAAAAAAAAAAAGTCACTGTCTAGATACAATAATTGAACAAAGATCTCCTGCTATAAGGTTATGCTTACCATAAAATGGGGTAACAGAAACCTTTTTCAATAATTTTACTAAGAATGGCACTGGACTTGATTTAATATATAGTCACGGTAAATATCCCTATACAATGATATAGTCTTCCAGCTTTTTTTTCTTCCCCCTTCTTCTTCTTCTTCTTTTGTACTCAGTAACCTTTGCATTCCACCAAAAAATTAGTTGTATATATTTATAATGTTAGAGATAGAACGAATATGAAAACAAATGTTTTTTTAATCGCGAAAACGAATATTATGAAAATCTATTTTTCTTATTGTATCTTCAAAATAATTAGTCTATTAAGTTAACTATTGTATATTGCACCAATATTATTTGTTATAAGAGTTTGGTGGTAGAATTAACTACGTTTCCGGTATGGGAGACGTGGACCCACTCATACAATGCATCCCACCAAACTTTTTCTCCAACCACCACCGCCCTTTCGAAAGTTTTTGAAACTTGAGTATTCAAATCTTAAAATTGGTAACTTATATTTGAAGAACAATAACTTTTCTGCTCGTTTCGCTGCGAGGCTTCAGCGTTTCTCATAAAAAATAATATGAAATATTTGTTTTGTATTCGGATAAAAATTAAAAATACTACTAAAAATATGCTAATATTCTCTAATACGAATATGAATATTTGGTTCATATCTAACATATGCCCTTACGTGTTTCACAGGCTTAAGTTGATACTACTTATAAATTATATATTTTTAATAAATTTCCTAAAAAAAAAAAAAAAAAAAAAAAGGTTTTGTTCATTTTTTTTTAGCTTAACAATTTAGGCTTGAAATCCTTTTTTTTTTTTTAAATAAACATTATCAGTTATTAATTAACCTTCTGAATTCATTATTGCTTACAACAGCAAAAGGAAATAAATATTGCTTTTGGTGGTGTTGTCAAAAGGACATGTGCAATGTGAAAATCTCAAATTCGCAATCAAACCTCGCTGTACCAATTAACAGCTGATCTATATAAACATATGTAAATATATAAATCTAATTTAATCACTCATTTAATTGAAGTAATTCCTTAATTTAAAAGCCTGGTGGAGGTCATGATTAAAAAACAATGGAACCAGCTAAATTTCAATTGTCGGAAATAATTATACGCAATAATTTGGAAACAAATCTGAATAAATATATTTATAAAGGAATTTATTCTATAAGAGATTATTGGCCTAACTCCTCCAAGTTTATTTGCATCACGTGACCATTTCTGTTCGCGGCAGCGAAAACTGAAGATAGAAATTTCTATCTTCAGTTTTCGATGCCGCGCCGCGAACAGAATATTGCAATGATACTCGTGGGGAACGATTCATGTGACATTTCGCTACAGGAATCTTCAAATCCCTTGAAGAATCTTGACCGTGGAACACCCATTAATATCTTTAATTTTCGCTGCCGTGATCAGAAAATTACTGCAGCAAATATCTTGGAACACGATTCATGAAACACTTCGCTCTAGCAATCTTCAAGAACTTTAAAGAATCCTGCTGTGGAACAACAACTCTATTCTTTTAGGCTACTTGAAACTGGTATGGGTAGGTATTAGAAGATATGCCGATATACGAAAAAATATCGATAATTTTTTAAACTCAAGTTGCCCTTGACCATAGACTTTTCCCTTGACATAATTGGTTAAAAATTATTTATATATATTTATATTGATATATATATTATATATATATATTATATATATATATATATATATATATATATATATATATATATATATATATATATATATATATATATATATATATATATATATATATATATATATATATATATAATATACACACACAAGACTATAACACAACTCCAAACTTGGCTAGTAGAAAACAGGATGACGGTGTAGTAGCAGGACTCCTCACTCTACACAAAATAATAATTTTGACTGAGGAATTGGAACCAACTCTCCGTGCTTGTTTATTTGCACCGAAGAACGCATAAGCGCATTTTTACGTTTAACTAGGCCGACTTTAGTGAACTCCGTACATCTTTTGTATTTTCGCTACGACTAAGTGATTTATTGTGTTAATTCACCATCCATCAGTGGTCATTTGACATTCCTGTTTATATGCAAGTATCGCTGATATTGCATCACAAGCAATATCTTGATTTTCACTACAGTGTTCTTCAGAATATCCTGACTACTTCAGAAGGTACTTCTTGAACTCCCATACACTGCAGTATAATTCTCAGCAATCAGGAATTCTTCTTCCTTCTATGGTCATAGCCAGGCTGACAACTTGTTAGATAACTTGTAAGTTGTGTAAATAAAAGAACAAAAAACCAGCCTTCCTCTCTCTACTCCCTCTTACCATCTATGGGCCAGCTGTAGGCAACCATAACGGCATCACCAAACAAATTCTCCATAACCCTCATAACAACAGACAAACACTTATCCAACACCTACCCACAAGTCCTACTAAACAACACCCCCATACCCTTCAACAAATCCCCAAAGATTCTCGGCCTAACATTTGACACTCACCTCACTTTCTCCAAACACATTCAAAATACCACCACAGCCGCAACCAGAAAACTCAACATCCTCAAAACAGTGGCCAACACTGACATACACAACAACATACAAACCTCAATTGCAATCTACAAACAATTTATACGCCCCACCATCAACTATGCCTCCCCTATCTGGCACCCTCTGCTCTCCGACCAAAACTTAACGACACTCCAAATAACACAAAATAAAGCCCTTCGCACCATTACCGGCTGCACACCCACAACCCCTCAACAACACCTTCATAACGA
>SEYY01006848.1:35000-39282 GCA_009176605.1 Armadillidium nasatum | reverse complement strand
CCTGTGAAAATTCGAAGAGCAGTATTTTGGTTTTTTTGTAACTTCTCTATGTTTGAGGGTGAGGTGGCAGGATACCAGGCTGGAGAGGCGTAATTTAGTGTAGGTCTGATGAACTGTTTGTGTGCTGTGATGAGGGTGGTTAGTTCGTTACTGAAATTATGTGACAGGGTTCGAATGATGTTCAATTTCCTATTTGCAGTGTTGGTTATGTTTTCGATGTGTTTTGAGAAGGTGAAGTGTGTGTCATATGTGAGGCCTAGGATCTTTGGGAATTTGTTTAAAGGAATGAGGGTATTATTTAGTTTTACTTGGGGGTGGAGGGAAGATTGGTGTCTGTCGGTAGTAATAAGAGTAATTGAGGAATTTTCGGGAGAAGCTGTCATTCTGTTTGATTTTAGCCAAGTTTCTAGTTGTTGGATGTGTGACTGAGTGAGTGTGGGGGCTGTGGGTATGGAGGGGTTTTGTATTGTGATGGATATGTCGTCGGCGTATGTTATTAGTTTTATGTCTGGTGTTTGTGGGGTGGGTAGGTCTGCTGTGTACAGGTTATATAATAGAGGGGATAGATGGCTCCCTGTGGGACACCATTCCTTAGTTTTACTGTTTTTGAAAGATCGTTTTTGTTGGAGACTTGAGCTGTACGATTGGAGAGGAAGTTAGAAATCCATTTTTTATAATTGTTGGGTATGAGTGAATGTAGGATTTTTTGTATGAGGTTATGTTTAGGGACTGTATATATATATATATATATATATATATATATATATATATATATATATATATATTATATATATATATATATATATATATATATATTTATATTTATATATATATAAAAATAATTATGCACATTTCGATTCTGCTGCCGGGTATTCGAACCCTAATCTCTTAGATGGTAATACCTTAATCTCTTAGATGTTACCTCTGCGCTATGACACTAATGACACGGTTCAAATTAGTGGTTTATACACCTATGTATTTGTTTTGTGGTAAATGGTGAATATTCTTTGACCTTGCTACCCAGAGACCATTCGAGGAGGTCATTGTAGTTAGTCTGCATGGCGGTTTCTGTCAGGGTTCGAATCCCCGGCAGCAGAATTGGAATGTGTTCTATTTCACTGCACGGCTCTAATTTAAGGTTTAATATATTATATATATATATATATATATATATATATATATATATATATATATATATATATATATATATATATATATATATATATATATATATGGACCGACCGGGGCTGGAATTTTGCCGAGGCCGGGGCCGAGGCCGGGGGGCCGGGGCCGGGGCCGGGGCCGGGGCGGGGCCGGGCCGGGCCGGGCCGGGGCCGGGGCCGGGGCCGGGGCCGGGCCGGGCCGGGCCGGGCCGGGGCCGGGGCCGGGGCCGGGGCCGGGGCCGGGGCCGGGGCGGGCCGGGTTTGCCTAAAATTTGTAAAGAGGTCAAATGCACTGAAAATTTAGGTTAAAACAATTAGATATAAATTTAATTGAGGTTTATTTAATTATAAGAAAGGCGTAGAATGGCCAACATTCACTTAAACTAATGATTATATGCAAAAAAAAAAAAAAAAAATGTAAGAAAATTACAGATTTTGTTTAGTAAAACGTACAAAAATTTAAAAAAAAATTTGATTCATAATTGTGATTCAACAGCTTTACCTATAATCCCACAAAGTAAAGTTTGAAAAAATGTAAGATGTAAAATTATCAATATAACCTATATTTATACATATCATTGATATATCATTGCTATGCATCAAACTTGAATCAATTAGCTACATTATTTAAAAATTATTATTTTGTTTATACTTTCAATCAATATGGTTAAAATATCGGCTTCAACAATATGGAAGTGCTTTACAATGTTTCAGGATAGGCTCGAAATAGCTAAATGTAACATCTACAGTCAGAAAATTAGAAGAGGACCCCCGGGTGGTACAAGTAAAAAATTTTATAAAAGCAAGAAGAAATATCTTAATTTAAATAGATTTTGTTTCAAATTTTTTTTTTATTATTTTACTGATTGAGCTGAAATTTTCAGGGAATATGCATTTTTTCCCAAAGTTCTGAGTTGATTTCGAGCATTTTTTCTGAGTCTATAACGGTTTGAAAGTTATTTGGACACAAAGTTGGAAAAAATGAATAACGGGGTCAAACCACTGGTTCCCATGAGCTGAAAATTTAACTGAATAATCTTAGCCTCAATATCTTGCATTGGTGTGAGCAGATTTTTGATATCACATCTTGAAAAAAAGATATAAGCACTTGAAATTTTTCTTTTTTAAAAATTGTACCCTTCTGGAGAAAAAAAATATTTTAAAAACCTATTAATTTTTTTTATTTTTGGATATTCTTTAGAGGAGGGACAAGGCTACAATTCTTATTTAATGTATTTTTAAATGCTTTTTGTTTGAAGCTAGATATAGCCTCTCAAACTTTGGAAATATTTGAAATTTGGTCAAAAATGGACCTTTTTTGATAAGCTATATCTCGAAACCAACGAATCGCTTCGAATAAAATGTAGAGAAGAATTTGTAGCCCCATCTCTCCTCTATGTACCCTCCTAAAATAAGGAATGTTATAGTTATAGTTTTGTTTTAAATTTTATTGACCGAAAAAGTGGATTTTTTATCAATTTTTTCTATAGTTGTTCAGTTTTGGGCTTATAACATTTTTTCTATAACTGGGAATAAATGTCTGTTACATGTTTTCGTTGCCAATATATATATATATATATATATATATATATATATATATATATATATATATATATATATATATATATATATATATATATATATATATATATATATATATATATATATAATATATATATATATATATATATATATATATATATATATATATATATATATATATATATATATATATAATCCAAATTTCATGTTATTCTGAAAAGTGGTTTGGCCCCGTCATTCATTTGAAAAGGGTCAAATTTCTCCTAAAAAAAAAAAAAAAATTTTTTTTAGCAGTTAAAGACTCAGAAAAACGCTTGAAAGGACTTTTTTACCAGGAAAAAAGTTATATGCACTGAAAATTTCAAGAGAATCGGCTGAAAATTAAAAAAAAATTTGGATTCTCCCCTCAAGTAAAATTTGCCATTTTAACCCCGGCAGGCAAACCCCGGTTTTCCCTGATTTTTAGCCGGGGCCAGCCGGGGCCGGGGCCCCGGTCGGTTCTTATGTATATATATATGTGCCATATATATATATATATAATATATATATATATATATATATATATATATATATATATATATATATATATATATATATATATATATATATATTAATCTATGAGTATTCCTGACGCATAAGGTAAGCAAGATTCTATATCAATACAATTTGAGTCCATTTTTATTTTTTCTTTATTACACTAATACACTAAAACACATAAGACATTGAAATCTCAGAACAATAACATAACTTTATTAACACAAAAGACAACTGATACAGGTCTAAAAATTAGAATAGACATTTCCTCTTTTACTTTCGCCATCGAACTCAGTAAGGGTCA
Organism: Armadillidium nasatum; assembly: GCA_009176605.1. Classification (NCBI taxonomy): domain Eukaryota; kingdom Metazoa; phylum Arthropoda; class Malacostraca; order Isopoda; family Armadillidiidae; genus Armadillidium; species Armadillidium nasatum. The sequence continues at coordinate 35,739 of SEYY01006848.1, read as the reverse complement.
AAGAAGTGAGAGTAGCAAGAAGCTCATCAATTCAGTGTCGCTTTAAAAAAAAAAAAAAAAATCCGTCGTTGAAACCAAAGAATTTAAATATATTCATTCACGCAAACTTCACAGCACCTTTTGTAACGAAATAAATGAATTCTCTTTACGTAATGCTGATAATATATATATATATATATATATATATATATATATATATATATATATATATATATATATATATATATATATATATATATATATATATATATATATATATATATATATATATATATATATATATATATATATATATATATATATATATATATATATATATATATATATATATATATATATATATATATATATATATATATATATATATATATATATATATATATATATATATATATATATATATATATATATATATATATATATATATATATATATATATATATATATATATATATATATATATATATATATATATATATATATATATATATATATATATATATATATATATATATATATATATATATATATATATATATATATATATATATATATATATATATATATATATATATATATATATATATATATATATATATATATATATATATATATATATATATATATATATATATATATATATATATATATATATATATATATATATATATATATATATATATATATATATATATATATATATATATATATATATATATATATATATATATATATATAT
>SEYY01006848.1:30000-32500 GCA_009176605.1 Armadillidium nasatum | reverse complement strand
CTATACCTTCTGAAAATTATCTCAATAATGAAAAGGTGTAAGGAAAAGTAGCTGGTTTTCCACTTTATTTATTATTTTTAACAAAAATGGCTTACAAAGTTATGATTTTTAAAGTTTTACAAATTAATATTGAAATAGTATACAAAATAATATACATTTAAAGTACAAAATATTATTTTGTAATATATTTAAATTTTATTTATAAAAATACATTATATTTGAAATTTTGACATAAACATTTTTTTTTTTTTGAAAATACAATACAATATAATATAAAACAAATATATTTTACATTTAATAATAGTTTTTTATAAGGGTTTTACCTAAATTAAAGTTTGGCGCTAAAATAGTTTTAGTGAGAAAATTAGATAAGGAAAGGGCGCCAAAGTGAATTAAGAATTTGTTATAGTAATAATTTACAATTTACATTATAATTTAAATGTTTTATTTTTAAATTAATAGTTTATATTTTTATACATTAATAATAATTACTTTTATAACAAAAAGAAACTTGGTTTTTATTTATTCACTGGTTTTACCTGTCTTTTTCTTATTTTAAAACAATATTCACACTTTCACAAGTTAATGCTTTAAAATACTTTTTATTAAAGAAAACGTTATTTTATATTTTTGGGTAACTATTTAAAATGACACTATATATCTATGCTTACCGCAAAGACTGGACAGATTTCACAAGACGAAATCTGTTCATCGTGGACTTTAAGCAAAAAGGGAAGTTACTTCTTCGTGATTAACTTCTATATCCTTGTGAATATTAAGTAAAGTCAGGCCTGTTGTACGATCTTGTCCCATTGAATTTCTGAATTAGTTTTTTAAACGCTTTAAAATAGAAAATGTGGGCTCAGGTGTTGCTGTTGATACTGGAAGCGTTGCTAATGTTTGTAAAAGCTTCCAGATGTTTGGGTACAATATAGGACTGCATGTTGATAATTATATAATGCTTCTATTGCTGTATTGGGCCTTGCATCAGTATTCAACTCTCTTCATTTTTGTTTCGAAAGTCCAAATTCCATGTTTATGTTGTTAGGGTTATTGAGAAAGTTTGCGTAAAATCTTGTGAAAATCCAAAGTTCAATTAATGAAAATAAATCCAAACAATGCAGTGGAATTAATTTTTAAGTGATCGTAACAAATAATTATTGTTTTTGAACCGGTCTTTCAATTCATTAATAAATTTGTCTAACAAATAAATAAAAGGTGCATCTTATAATATTGCTCCGGTGTAATAATATTCAACTTAGACACTTTTATTTGAAAAAGTGCACATCGAAGCACTGATATATTTATATTTAATTATGAAGAAAGAAACGTGGCTTCATCAAAGAGATCTTTGTATACTGAATCTGCATCTAAACGCCAATTTTGCATAGCTTTTACAATATTGAATATTTGTTCCAATGCTTCAGCTAAATCACAGTTATCTGTCTAAAGTAGTTTTGAAATTCCTAATTGTATTTGACAGTTTTGTTAAGAACTGAAAGAGTTACAATAAAGTGTCCATCAAGGACAGAATTTAACAATTGATGTGCTTGGTTTGAAGCTTCACCATTACATATTTCTTCTATTTTTTAAAGAGAATGAACCACAGCTAAATAAAGCTCTTTAAATCTCATTGCAGCATCATGTTTGTACACTCATCTTTTTTCACACAGAGTAAGTAGCGATTTCTTCATATGATCAGGTAGATCTGATTTAATATCATCCTTAAGAACACAGATTCTTTTTGGAGAAGACGAGAAAAACTTTCCAACACATTTTATGGTACTCAAGCAAAATTGGACAAGGGGAACTTTAGAAGCATGAGATATAGCTAGGTTTAAGACACGATCGCTACAATGAACGTACAAAACTGTTGGGCAGATCTCCTTTACAACGGACTGGACTCCTTTAACATCATTCATCATTGCAGCAGCGCCATCATAACCTTGACCTATCATGTATTCAAAACATATTCCATTTTGTTTTAAAGAATTAATTATGGAAGTAGCGAATATATGTCCAGTTAATCCTTCTATGGGGACAAACTCCAAAAATTCTTCTTTAACTTTGTATGATTCATCAATGTACCTGAGGCTATTGTCATCTGTTCTGTTTGTGATATATCTGTTGTTTCGTCAGCAAGAATAGCAAAGCATTTTGCACCATTAACATTATTAACAATTTTGCTTTTTATGATCTGACCACATAAATGAATTAGTTCATTCTGAATAGATGAACTAATATATTGTGAAACTTTTGACAAAGAGGACAAGTGATCAAGAAGCTTTTTATCTTCAGCATCTATTCGAAACCTTAATAATGCTCGAAAATTAACATCGGGTACATTGTCATTACCATCTGATAATATATCTCCAGATTCGTATTTTCCGCATGGTGCTATTCCTTATCTTCCACAAAAAATAAAAGTACTAACGTTTGACTTTAATTCCAAGTGGTTTTCCTCTGCTTTTATTTTTCGAATATTTTCTAACTACTTTAA
>SEYY01006848.1:12500-25000 GCA_009176605.1 Armadillidium nasatum | reverse complement strand
GTAATTCGTTTATAAATTTTATTCATTAATAAAATTAATTTCCTACCTATGTAAGAGAAAATAAAAAGTAACTTTGAGTTTTAAATATTTTTATTGTAATTTCTTATTTTTAAAAATAAATTTGTGTTTTACTTATTTATATATATATATATATATATATATATATATATATATATATATATATATATATATATATATATATATATATATATATATATATATATATATATATATATATATATATATATATATATATATATATATATATATATATATATATATATATATATATATATATATATATATATATATATATATATATATATATATATATATATATATATATATATATATATATATATATATATATATATATATATATATATATATATATATATATATATATATATATATATATATATATATATATATATATATATATATATATATATATATATATATATATATATATATATATATATATATATATATATATATATATATATATATATATATATATATATATATATATATATATATATATATATATATATATATATATATATATATATATATATATATATATATATATATATATATATATATATATATATATATATATATATATATATATATATATATATATATATATATATATATATATATATATATATATATATATATTTCCCCACTCCAAATCTTAGGCTTTCTGGGAATTTTCATAAAAAGCATCGGCAGCAAATAAGCAAAAATATAAATAGTTTTATTTATTTTAAAAATAATTTAGAGTGAAATTTTTTGACGAAATATTTAATTACTAAACAACAAAACATGTTCAAAACTGAATGCTCTATTATTTTGTATACTTGTTTATTTTCACATTTTCTATTTATTTTTTATTTTAGGCTTCTTTAGTATATATATATATATATATATATATATATATATATATATATATATATATATATATATATATATATATATATATATATATATATATATATATATATATATATATATATATTGTCCCTCATTTAGATTCTGATTTTAAAATTTAGTTCAGGTTTTTTATTGCAGAGTTTCAGAAATTTTATCGCAGATATCGACGCTTTCGAGCCATAGTTGTTGAAGGGGAACTTTTTTATAAAAAGGTAAAATATTCATTTTAATTTATTTTTATATACTGTATGAAAAATCAGGAAGAGGTAAAATATTTATAAAAAAAAAATTGACGGAAACATTTATTTTTCCAGTGTGCGAGCGAGTTTCCAGCCATTCCTGTTATTACATCTTCAGCCTCCTTTCATTTTGAGAATAAAAAAATGGTAAGAAAACGAATATATCTTTATTACTTTTTAAAAATCATATTGTCAATATTTTTCAGTTGAGAAAAATAACTTTTTTTTCTATTTTTCTTTTCCTTTTTTCTTTTTATTTCTTTTTCTTTTTTTTTTTTTTTCTTTTTATTTTTTTCTTTTTTTATTTATTTATTTATTTATTTTTATTATCTCGTTTATTATCTAAGAAAATTTTGATTACCATAACTGTCACATAATGAACCTATATATATATATATATATATATATATATATATATATATATATATATATATATATATATATATATATATATATATATATATATATATATATATATATATATATATATATATATATATTCCTAAACTACCTGCTTCGGTATCTATCCTTCTCTCTGTGACCTTCTCTCTAATTTCCTTTCATCTTCGGCTGTAGACAGACACAGTTCTTCCTTTAAGTCTATTAGTAGTAGCGCTCCTCAAGGTTCTGACTTATCTCCAGCAGATTTCTGAGATTCATTAATGCCATTCTTTCTATTACCTCATCTTATATTTAATCTTAAGCTGATGCTCTACCTTTCATTACGCTTTTCAATTTGAAGCGCGATCCTCCAACAATAGTTCACAGAAGCAAGGAAGTTTGCCTTGGGCAGCCAACATCTGATCTTTCTCTCATTTCAAATTGAGTCAGAGATTGAACATGGTTATGTTCAATGCCCCAAAGCTCCATCTCTATACGACAAAATCTTCCATACATCTATAATGTCTTCTTCGAAAATACACAACTCAGACCTTTATCTCTCATTAGTATTCTTGGTTTCCTAGTGATCTTTCTTTTAAAGGTCGCATTATTTCTAAACAAGCTTCTAATAGGAAGGTTTTCTGCGTAGTCTTCAGAATTACCTCGAGATACCACAGTTGCCTGCTCTCTATAGGAGTCTTCTTAGCTCCTGTAAGTCTCGCACATTTGAGCTGATTCCGCTCATACAAGCTCCCCTTGACAAGGAGTAAGCCTAAAGCTTAAAGTATCATCAACTCTTCCGCTCTTGCTAGCTCTCTCCAGTCTCTTTCCACCAGTGAATTGCTGAGGCTATATCACTTTACCACCGCTTTACAAAGGTCACTGCTCTTCTCAAGTCTCATGCCTAATCCATTGAGACGGTACCGTGAGAAGCACCTCTCTACACAATCTCATCCTTTCTCTGTCCCATCTCTCCGTTCACCGGCTTATCGCTATGTGCAATCTTCATGTTTTCTACTGTTAAAGTCTGATGTACACTCCCTTTAACTGTTTTCCCAATGCCTTTGACTTGCAGTACTTTCAAGCATCGTGTATCTGAGGCATATCGGTTACCGTTGAGCTATATAGATTTTTCAGCTCAACTGACATCCAATATTTCTCGGTCCTTTACCAATCAGAGGTAGTATACATATATATATATATATATATATATATATATATATATATATATATATATATATATATATATATATATATATATATATATATATATATATATATATATATATATATATATATATATATATATATATATATATATATATATATATATATATATATATATATACATATATATATATATATATATATATATATATATATATATATATATATATATATATATATATATATATATATATATATATATATATATATATATATATATATATATATATATATATATATATATATATATATATATATATATATATATATATATATATATATATATATATATATATATATATATATATATATATATATATATATATATATATATATTCCATTACAGGAAGGGTGTATTTTACAGACACTTCTGAAGGGTATTAAAGAATTTTAATAACAATCTAGCGACATCTGGTAGCTTCGCTTGAGTGCTCATATATATATGAAACAAACTTTTGGCGAATTAAGTCATTTCTGTTCAAGGCCGTGTAGCGTGATCATCATGCTCTCTCTCTCTCTCTCTCTCTCTCTTTACTTTAAGGTAGTTTCGAGTTTTTATTTGTCGATTAAGATTAATAACTTCATGTTTCGGATTTATTTTCAAATATTAGACTTATTTAAATTGAAGTTATTCTAATGTTTATATTTATTTCAGAAAGCACCCGTGGTTATATTTCTTGACTGAGCGCTAGGACATTGCTTTTATGTTCTTCAATATAGTCATCATCATCCTTGTAATACTAATAACCATGGTAAGATATGTATATTATACTTAAACTTTGATTTTCCTTCATATTCGGACTATTCAGTAATCAATTTGGGATTTGCAATATTAGTCTTTAAGATTTAAATTTGGTTTATCTCAATAGAATCTTTTTACACAAATTTAATATATTTATTTTATTTAGTATATATATATATATATATATATATATATATATATATATATATATATATATATATATATATATATATATATATATATATATATATATATATATATATATATATATATATATATATATATATATATATATATATATATATATATATATATATATATATATATATATATATATATATATATATATATATATATATATATATATATATATATATATATATATATATATATATATATATATATATCTGATGATTTGTTTCATAAGTTTTTGTACAATCATAGGTTACTGCTTCTAATTACATTCCGATTAACTATTATTCCAACCTTCATTTAATTAAGTCTTTCTTTTATTTAGCATAGGGTATATATATATATATATATATATATATATATATATATATATATATATATATATATATATATATATATATATATATATATATATATATATATATATATATATATATATATATATATATATATATATATATATATATATATATATATATATATATATATATATATATATATATATATATATATATATATATATATATATATATATATATATATATATATATATATATATATATATATATATATATATATATATATATATATATATATATATATATATGTTGTGTGTGTGTGTGTGTGTGTGTGTAGTTCGAACGTTTCTGTATTTTATGAATTCAATTAGATTGAAATATTTGCTAGACTAACACGGACTTCGTGCCTGATAGACTAATACGTTAATTTATATAAACATACTCATGAAATGCTCTTTGTTTCAGGTGAAACCAGCTGCAGCCGCTAATGTTAGCAAGAAACAGAAAACTTCTGTGGCCGAAATTACTGATGAATCAATGGAGCGTTTGAAATCCAATATGGACAGGCACACCTACATAGTCCGTGTACGTGGTGTTGACTTCTTTAATGGCCAGAGAGAGATTGAAGATTCGTTCCAGATGGTGATACATGAAGTCGTGGACGCAGTTCTAAGAGATCTTGAGTAAGACTCATCATGTATGAGAGTAGGAATAAATTTTATTTTCAATGACGGTGCACCTCGCAGTCAGCAGTATTTTCTTAATAATAGATGGAAAGATGTGGCTGCGTCAAATACTGTACAGGAAATGATGATGCGATTAGAAGGGTCTTTCCAGTCAGGGGATAAAGCCACTTTTTCTAAATTTAAAGTAGTAGCGACAGTATTCCGGATGGCTTAAAGGAAATGGTAAAATAAAGGCATTCGAACACTCACATATTAACACCTATGAATCTTTCTTTCGAACACCCTCATATTCCTAAAGGTCATCTTAAAGAAGGTCCCGTAGGCTGCGCGTTTATATTTGTTATACCTTATAGAAAAACAGTACGTCAAGGAAAGAACGCTAACAACATACGGTCTAGTGAAATTCAAGATGAAGCTTAAGTTCTAGCTAAAGCATGTAAAATAGAATATACAGATCCTTTCATTGCAACTGATTTTGAGAAAGATAGAGATAGTCTATAAATGTAGAATCATTGTTTTTGCGGGTGAAGGCCTCGACGCAAAAATCATTTATAATCCCCCAAATGAAAATCGAAACGATCCTTTATACATCATAGCACATGACGGTAAAGACCATTATTATGCTATAGCTGAGAATAAATTAAAGTTATGTTTTGCAAACACCAAGAAAAAAGATGCATATAGAAAATGTATTTTCTGTACTTATTGTTATACATTCAACAGTAATAACATAGCTCATAAACTAGATTGTGTGCACTTCGGGTGCCAACAATGTTTAAATGAAAAATGTCATGGTTCAGTTGATCACGAAGGTATTTTCATTGAATGTAGAGATTGTAACCGTGAATTTTATAATGTCGATTGCTATAATAAACATAAAGATAACAATATATGCAAGAAAATAAAAAATTACACTCTATGTTTCACACACATAAAGATGGATAACAGCGGTAAATTCGATCATGACTGTACAAAAGCATATTGTAAAGCATGCGGTACTTCATATGAACCTAAAGAAGATGAATATCATATTTGTTATATGAAGAAGAAAGAAAAGAAAAATATGAACATGAAAAAAGATAGTGAACCTGAAGTGTTCACCTGCTACTATGACATAGAGACGTTCCAACAAGATAAAGGAAGTAATAATAAAGATCGTAAAATAATTGAAATGATTCCTTACTTGTTAGTGTGCCAGATGATTTGTGATTTATGCACAGACAAAGAAGACGAGAATATAGCAGTCAGTGTGGTCCTAGAACAAGAGTATTTAAGTTAGAAGGCAGAGAAAGCCCTGTAGTAAAATTTGTGGATTTTTTAATGACTTTTTCAAGCAAACATTCAAAATCAAAAGTAATTGTAGCGGCACACAATGGCGGAGAGTTTGATCATCAGTACATCTACGCTGCCCTGCTAACGCATCCCAGTACAATGGCTATCAGTAACGGTCCAATAAAGAGAGGCAACAAGATCATCTCTATGGGATCGAATGGTAATATCCTTTATAGAGACACGTTATTGTTCACACCGTGTGCTTTGAAGAACATGCCTAGGTGTATGGGCATCACTGATCAAGGAGTTTCAAAAGGGTTCTTTCCTTATACGTTTTTTGAATGAAGACGAATTAAATTATAAAGGAAAAATACCAGATAGAGAATTTTTTGAAACTAGTAAATTGTCTCAGAGTGAAAGAAGAGACTTTGAAGAATACTACAATAGTTTTGAGAACAAAGAATACGATATTTTCGAAGAATGCAAAAAGTACTGTATCACAGATGTGAATGTCGTGAGACGTTGTTTTGAGAAATTTAGAGCAAATTTCGTCAAGGCTTTTGATATAGACTGCCTGGTTGATTGTTCAACAATTGCATCCTTATGCTACACAATCTATAAGAAAGTGTTCATGCCCGAAAATAAAATCACTGTTTTAGGTAGAGAGAACTCAAAACTATTTACTTATGAAGCTATTAAATGGATAATATACCAAGAAAAGATATTAAATACAAATATAAGACATGCCCGTAACGGGGGTGAGAAGTCATTCAAAATTAAAAATAATTGGTTGTATCCAGATGGCTATTGGGTGTGTTAACGGCGTAAAAACAGTCTTTTTATATCATGGATGTGCATAGCAGGGACATAGAGAGTGTGTTAACGGCAAAGGTGTATTTAATAAAGTCTCTGCAGAAGATAGATATTATAATACAATGAAGCAAGAACAAGTGTATAAAAAAGCTGGCTTCAATGTTGTAAGAATATAGGAGTGTGAATGGAAGATTCAGAAGACACAAAATATTCAAGATCCTGATCATATTGACAGAGACATAACTGTTTGTGAATATGCTAACCGTATCAGAAACGACACAGTTAATAACAGGCTAGTAATTCTTCAATCATTGTTTGGAGGCAGGACTGAGCCATTTGTTCATTATTATCCGCCAACTCCAGGTAAAAAGATTATGTATCTGGACTATACATCTCTCTACCCATTCGTACAAAAACGCATGAAGTATCCCTGTGGGGCCCCTGAGAAGCTTGCTGGTGACAAGGTGCCTAGCATTGACGCGTTCAAAAATGGAATTAATGAAGAATATTTTGGGATCGCATTTGTTAAAATTCTACCTCCTCAAGATTTAAATATTCCTGTACAAGCCTGTTAGGAACGACAAGAAGCTAATGTTTCCTCTTTGCGTGTTATGTGCAAAAGAGAACTGTCAGAAATGTGTACATAACGAAAATGAAAGATCTATTGAAGGTGTGTTCACTGCACCTGAGATCCAGCTAGCTCTCTCTATGGGTTACAAAATTTTCAAAGTTTATGAAGTATGGTCTTTTAAAGAAAAGGAGTATCTTTTTGAGGAGAATGTTAATTACTTCTTAAAGATTAAAACTGGAGCCTCTGGCCTTCCTGCAGGAATTCGTGAAGACGATCCGGACTTTATGGAAAAGTTAAAAGAGTTCGTACGCCTTTTCAAAGAAAAGGAAGGTGTCGAACTTGACATCAATAACATCAAGAAGAATCCTGGCATGCGTTTCATTGCGAAACTGTGTCTAAACAGCTTATGGGGTAAATTCGAGCAAAATTGTCCCTGTTCGCGAGGACAAGATATGCTCTACTGACAAAGAAGTATGGGAACTCATCAACCAGAGCGATATTGAAGTCACACAGGTAATTCCTATCGGTCTAAAATATGTTGTAACGACTGTGAAGAATGATCTGTCTGTACGTTCTTCGAAGGTTACTAACATTCCCATAGCCTCATTCACCATTGCATATGCCCGCATCAAATTATATGAATTACTAAATAGAGTGAAACACAGGGCTTTGTATTGTGATACAGATTCGTGTATATATGTCGTTGGTGAAAATGATGAAGTTCCGGAGACAGGAAACTTTTTAGGACGAGCTTACAGACGAACTTAATGATTATGGAAATGGGGCTTGTGGCGAATCCTTTGTATGTACTGGCCCCAAATCGTATGCTGTTAGAATTCGAACAGGAAATGGAGATGTAAAAAACATCAAAAGCAAAAGGTCTCACTATTAATGAAGAAACAAAGGATATTATTAGTTTCAAGAACTTATTTTAGTTAACTCTTGAAAGATGTTTTGAAAAAGATGCCTATCATGACGAATCTTTGTACAATGACATCAAAGACTCTGATGCCACTGTAAAGGTCATGAACGAGATACAAATAGAAAAAGTAGATGAAGGCAATGATGAATTACCCCACAAGGTCCCCTCGAGAATAAATGATTTACCGTCTCGTAATTATAAATTAAACAGTTGTAATGGCGAAAGAATGTATCATAATGTGCCTAGTACAAAGTATCAAGCTGGAAAGTTAGGTGGGGTTAGGTCTTGTGACAAGCTCAAAGAAGATGAGATTCACTGGAAATAAGCGTATTTTTGTTAAAAATTCATGTAGAACAATCCCTTACGGCTTCAAGGGCCATATATTACCATTATATATATATATATATATATATATATATATATATATATATATATATATATATATATATATATATATATATATATATATATATATATATATATATATATATATATATATATATATATATATATATATATATATATATATATATATATATATAGTGTAACAAATGTGTATGTTGTTTTAAATAAATAATATAAATAAACATTCCTTTTTCATTGACCTTATTATTATTTCTGTGTATTATTGATTTATTTTTTTGTGTAATATTTATTCGAATTAAAATACATGAAGAAAATAATGCTTGTAGAAAAACAATTTTTGGCAATGAGTGCAAAGTTCCCAGCGCATCCAGCGCTGCAAAGAAAAGTGACTTGAAACATGTTTATTTAAAAACTTAACATTTATTCTCAATTGGCTACGTTGTTGATTTTCATTTCTTGCAAATCGTTGTGGAATCTCCAAATTCTGAAACCGTTCTTTGAAGGAGACTCCGTTTCCTTTCCCTTATTCAGGAACCTCCGCGTTCCTGACTCTTTATACAAGGGGAGACTCCGTTCTCCCCTTCGTGAGGAACCATCCGAAATCCGAAACCTTTCTGGGAGGAGAAGGAAATCGTTCCGGCCTTCTTCAAGAACCTGTGTGTTGCGAAACCATTCTACGAGGAGCTGGGACTCCGTCCCTCCCTTTTTCAGGAACATCCGAAAGCTGAAACCATTCTATGAGGAGCTGGGACTCTGTCCCTCCCTTTTTCAAGAACCTCCGAAAGCCGAAACCATTCTATGAGGAGCTGGGACTCCGTCCCTCCCTTTTTCAGGAACCTCCGAGAACCGAAACATTCTATGAAGGAGCTGGGACTCCGTCCCTCCCTTTTCAGGAACCTCCGTGTTCCAAAAACCCTTGCAGGATGCTACAACTACTCTGGCTCGAATTCCAGGCGAATCGTTTCTGTGGAATTCCATTCTTAAAGCGCTCAGGAAAGATTTTGAGGGTGAATTTCTTTCTAATTCATATCAAAAAAGTCTCAGGAAGGTGTCTGAGATTGAATTCCTCTATCAAAAAGACCTCAGGAAAGATGCTGAGATCTACTTCCGGTCTAATTTCTTTATAAAAGGCGTCAGGAAAAAAGCTGAGGGGCAAATTCCTTTCAAATTCCTGCCAAAAGGTCTCAGGAAGGTGCACGAGATCGACTTCCGGTCTAATCCCTGTCAAAAGGCGTCAGGGAAGAGGCTGTATATATATATATATATATATATATATATATATATATATATATATATATATATATATATATATATATATATATATATATATATATATATATATATATATATATATATATATATATATATATATATATATATATATATATATATATATATATATATATATATATATATATATATATATATATATATATATATATATATATATATATATATATATATATATATATATATATATATATATATATATATATATATATATATATATATATATATATATATATATATATATATATATATATATATATATATATATATATATATATATATATATATATATATATATATATATATATATATATATATATATATATATATATATATATATATATATATATATATATATATATATATATATATATATATATATATATATATATATATATATATATATATATATATATATATATATATATATATATATATATATATATATATATATATATATATATATATATATATATATATATATATATATATATATATATATATATATATATATATATATATATATATATATATATATATATATATATATATATATATATATATATATATATATATATATATATATATATATATATATATATATATATATATATATATATATATATATATATATATATATATATATTATTTTTTTTTTTTTTTTATTTCTCCTCTGGTGGGCAAAGGCCAGAGGCCTACCATTGTTCCACCAGAGTTGGGAGGAAAGTCGGAAACATGGTCAAATTAAAGGCCGACATGACCTGATACACGGCGTTTAAAGGTTGCTTAAGTCATAGGTAGTTGGGAAAATAGATGAAGGAAGTGTGTTCCAGACTTTACCAGTAGAGTAAATGTAAGATTGAGCATAGAGGTTAAGTCTGGGGTCAGAGAGTTGGACAGAGAAAGGATGAGACTGTGTAGAAAGTGACGAGTCGCACGAGCCCTTCTTCAATGGAGGAGGTATGCGACGAGAGAGTTCAGAAGAGCAGTGTCCATTGTAATAGCGATAGTAGAGAGAGAGTGACGCAACATTTCGACGGGCAGAAAGAGATTGGAGAGAATTAGTGAGAGCAGGAGAATTGATAAGGCGAAAAGCTCTAGACTCCACCTTTTCCAGGAGAGCTGTGTGTGTGGAACCACCCCAGATGTGTGACGCATACTCCATACAGGGGCGAACAACACCCCTATACAGAGCAAGCAACTGGGGTGGTGTGAAGAAATACTGAAGGCGCCTCAGAACACCCAACCTCTTAGAAGCTTGTTTAGAAAGAGAGGTAATGTGATCTTTCCAAGAAAGATCACGAGAAAAAGAAACACCTAGAATATTGAGGAGAGATGAAGGTTTGAGTTGCGTGTTTTCGAAGAAGATATCATAGTTGTGTGGAAGATTGTGTCGAGTAGAGAGATGGAGGAATTGAGTTTTTGAGGCATTGAAAACGACCATGTTTTCTTTGCCCCAATTTGGAAATGAGAGATAGATCAGAGGTTAGTTGCTCCAAGGCCACCCTCCTTGCCTCTATTAACTGTTGCTGGGAGGGGCGTCTTTCAAAATGAAAAGAGTAATGAAGGGTGGAGTCATCAGCATAGGAGTGGATAGGAGATGAAGTAATAGAGAGAAGGTCATTAATGAAAAAACAAAAAAGTGTTGGGGATAGGACAGATCCTTGAGGAACACCACTATTAATAGATTTATAGGAGGATGAACGGTGGCCGTCTACAACAGCTGCTATAGAACGACCCGAAAGGAAATCAGAGAGAAGGTCACAGAGAGAAGGATAGATTCCGAAAGAGGGAAGTTTGGAAATCAAAGCTTTGTGCCAGACTCTATCGAAAGCTTTCGATATGTCCAGCGCTACAGCAAAAGATTCACCGAAATGCCGAAGAGCGGAGGACCAAGAGTCAGAGAGAAGGGAAAGAAGATCACCAGTAGAGCGTTTCTTTCGAAAGCCATACTGGCGATCTGAGATAAGATTAGAAGAATTGAGATGTTTCCAAATCTTCCTGTTAAGGATAGATTCGAAAACTTTAGAAAGAACGGAGGTTAAAGAAATAGGACGATAGTTAGAGGGCTGAGAGGGGTCCCCCCTCTTCGGCACAGGCTGAATGAGCGCACGTTTCCAGCAAGAAGGGAAGGTTGAAGTAGAAAGACATAGACGAAATAGTTTACCAAGGCAGGGTGCAAGCTCGGAAGCACAAGTTTTGAGAACCACAGGAGGGATACCATCAGGACCGTACGCCTTCTTAGTGTTAAGCTCAGAGAGAGCAGAAGTGACGTCTTTAGAAGAAATTACAATTTTAGGCATAAATGAGTTAGAGGGGGTTGAAGGAGTAGGAACAGCTCTGGAATCGTCTAAGGTTGAATTTAAGGCAAAAGTTTGAGCAAAGAGTTCAGCTTTAGAGGAAGGCAAAACGGCAGTTGTACCGTCAGAAGATACTAGAGGAGGGAAAGAGGAAGAAGCAAAGTTAGAGTTGACATTTTTTGCAAAATGCCAGAAAGGGCGAGAGGTAGAGGAGCCAGAAAGATTATTGCATTTGCGACGGAGAAAAGAGTTTTTAGTATC
>SEYY01006848.1:7500-10000 GCA_009176605.1 Armadillidium nasatum | reverse complement strand
ATATATATATATATATATATATATATATATATATATATATATATATATATATATATATATATATATATATATATATATATATATATATATATATATATATATATATATATATATATATATATATATATAGGTCAGAATGCACATTAGCAGCCATGCATAACTCAAAAAACTACTAATCGTACATTAAAGAGGATTATATTTTTGAAATCATTGTTGAATTTTTAGTAAGAAAAAGTGGAATATAAAAAAAAAAAAAAACTTAGAATAATTTTAATACGTAAGTAAGTTACAGTACTTTATATATCAATATAAAATCGTACGTCCATCATAATCGTACGTTTGGCAGTAGGCTACTATGACACTGCAACGAATCCATCTATCAGTTATTTTTTTATCACAATGCCAACCTCGGTCGTTGGGTTATGAAAAGTCTAATTAAGTTGTTTTGAAAACTAAATTGCAAAAAAAAAAAAAAGAAAAAAAAAAAAAAAGAAATAAAAAATTTTTACTCTCGTACGACAATTCCTATTTTATAAATAGAAATTGTCTTACCAAAGCCATTTTTTTAAAAGTTTTTTTACATTTTTTTTACTATTTTCTTTCTGAAAATTACCAAAGGATTTCAAAAATATAATCCTTTTTAATGTACGATAGGTAGTTTTTGAGTTATGCATGGCCGCTAATGTGCATTCTGACATATATATATATATATATCTATATATATATATATATATATATATATATATATATATATATATATATATATATATATATATATATATATATATATATATATATATATATATATATATATATATATATATATATATATATATATATATATATTTTCAATAGCTTTCAAACCTACAAATCAACATCATCAGCATTTTCTCCTGCAAGATTCATTCACTTATTTGCATCAGTTAAAAGGAAAAAGTTGCTTTCACTATCCTGTGCCTGTGCCAGGGTTTGTGACAGTGTGCCAGGACCTGTGCCTGTGCCTCTGATGAAAATGTAATTAAATTTTCAGAAACTATTAATATAATTTATTTTTGATCATTAAATTCTGGTTTTATCATTATTTGAATTTGTTTCTTCCATGGAGAAACAAACAATTATATAAAAATGTTACACGTATATATTTACTTTTACTATACCTATATATATATATATATATATATATATATATATATATATATATATATATATATATATATATATATATATATATATATATATATATATATATATATATATATATATATATATATATATATATATATATATATATATATATATATATATATATATATATATATATATATATATATATATATATATATATATATATATATATATATATATATATATATATATATATATATATATATATATATATATATATATATATATATATATATATATATATATATATATATATATATATATATATATATATATATATATATATATATATATATATATATATATATATATATATATATATATATTTATAAACAAAATTCAAGACTTTGTAATATAATATTAAATATTATATATAAAATATATTTATACTATTTCTATACAGTAAAAACTACAACCTTTTCAAATATGATAAATATGATTATTTTGACATTCTTATTAAATAAAACTAAAAAATCATTAAAATATATAAGATAATACATCTAATAAAACCTACATTTTACAACATCTTCAGATGTAAAACATCGCAAACGACAAACATTTTTTCCTCTCGTCCGATTCCCAGCCAAATGACTTCAGTAATAAATCTTTCACTAAAATGTTTTTTTTACGCTCACTCAGAGACGTAATTTGGCAACTTTTTTAACACGTTGACTGCAGGAAAATGGGGCTGAGCCCATTTTTAATTTTTTTTTAATTTTTTGACCGATTGAGCTGAAATTTTCAGTATATATAGCTTTTTTCCCGACGAAAATAGTTCATTTCTAACGTTTTTACGAGTGATTAACCGTTTAGAAGTTATTTGGGGTCAAAATTTAAAAAAAAAAAAAAATAGCGGGGGTCAAACCATTGGTCCACATGAGCTGAAATTTTAACTGAACAATCTTAGCCCCAATATATAGATGTTGCACAAAGCGATTTTTGATATCACGTCTAGAAAAAAAGTTATAGGCACCCAAATTTTTTTTGAAAAAAATCATACCCTTCCGGAGAAAAAAATTATATTTTTAAAAAAAAAAAATGCCTCGAACAATTTTTTTTATTTTTAGATATTGTTTAGAGGAGAGATAGGTCTATAACTTATGTTTAGAGAATTTTAAATAATTTTAGTTTAAAGAAAGATATAGTCTCAAACTTTTAAAATTTTTGAAAATTGGCACAAAAATGGACCTCATTTGAAGAGCTATATCTCAAAAATACCGAATCAGATCGAACAATATATTAAGATGAATTTGTAGCCCTATTAATTCTCTATAAGCTCACCAAATTGAAATATCTAGTTATTGTAGTTTTTTTT
>SEYY01006848.1:0-2500 GCA_009176605.1 Armadillidium nasatum | reverse complement strand
CTGAATAAATAATAATAAATTCTTTCTCATTTTTTGTTATATATTTGCATTTATCAAATAAAATTTAAAAATAATTCATCTTTACATCCTAGCGCTCATTTTTTTTTTTTTTTTTTTTTTTTTTTTTGCTCCAAAATTTGCGCTTTAAAAATTTTATTTTTATTTGCGGACATGTGCGCTTTTGCATTTGCAGGACTAAATTTTTGAAAAAATGAGCGCTTTTGCATTTGCGGACAAAGTTTTTCAAATTTGCGCTTTTGAGTTTGCGCTCTAAATTTTAAAATTTGCGCGCCCACCTCTGATATATATATATATATATATATATATATATATATATATATATATATATATATATATATATATATATATATATATATATATATATATATATATATATATATCAGGGTAGAAAAAAACATGGTTTTTAAAAAAAAAAAAAAAAAACTGTTTTTTTTTAAAAAAACAATAAAAACCAGTTTTTTTTTTTTTTTTATTTGTTTTTTTGTTTTTTTTTTTATTACAATAATGAATCAATAGGTGAAATGACTAATGAATAATAAAAAATGCAATATATTTTTTTATATAGAACAGTAACAAAATGATTGAAATGAAACAAAAAATAAATTTGAACATTTAGAAAATAATGTAAATTACTAGACTTATGAATATATATATATATATATATATATATATATATATATATATATATATATATATATATATATATATATATATATATATATATATATATATATATATATATATATATATATATATATATATATATATATATATATATATATATATATATATATATATATATATATATATATATATATATATATATATATATATATATATATATATATATATATATATATATATATATATATATATATATATATATATATATATATATATATATATATATATATATATATATATATATATATATATATATATATATATATATATATATATATACTATATAGAATTTTCTGAAAAAATCAGTCATATATATATATATATATATATATATATATATATATATATATATATATATATATATATATATATATATATATATATATCGTATTTATATAGCTTGTATATAAATTCATTAAAAAAATAAAAAATTTGGTTTAAAACAAAAAAAAAACATGTTTTTTTTCAGTTGGTTTAAACAAAAAAAAAACAATTGGTTTAAACCATCTGGTTAAAACCATGCAACCCTATATATATATATATATATATATATATATATATATATATATATATATATATATATATATATATATATATATATATATATATATATATATATTATATATATTTAAATATTTTTATTTTATTTATTTTATTTTACCATTCACCTTTCCCATTCTCGTGGTATTGTGCCGTCAGAGTTCGCTCTCACCCACACATTCACACTCTATCTCTTCTCCTCCTCACCACTGCCTTCCATCTCACTCTCTCCTCCGAGATTCTCCTACCTTCCTCCACATTCAAACTCTCTCCCCCCCAATATCATCCTTCACCCCATCCATCCACCTCCACCTCGGCCTTCCCCTCCTCCTACCTCCCTTTACTTCGGATCTCATCCACACTACCTACCATCTTATTCTCATCCATTCTACACATATGTTCAAACCATCTTAATACACCGTCTTCCGCTCTGCCCACTATTCCCCTCTTCCATCCACACATCTCTCGTATTCTTTCATTCCTGATTCTATCAACCCTCCTTAACCCACATATAACCCAAACCTTTCATTTCAAAAACTTCTAATCTTTTCCTAATCTGAGCATTCATCACCCATGTTTCACACCTATACATTGCAGATGGCAGACGCATACTCTTAAACATTCTTACCTTTATTTCCTTTGATATTCTCTCCTTCTTTCATACTTCCCTCAGTCCCCCCATTACTTTCACTCCTTCCATTACTCTATTTTTTATTCCCCCATCCATTCCCCATTTCCCCTCCACTAGCATTCCCAGATATTTAAACTCTTCTACCTCCTCAAATTTCTCTCCACCCACCTCGAAACCTCTCATTCCTCCCCTCTCATTGCCTCATCCCTGCCCCCAATCCTCATCACTTTACTTTTTGGTGAGTTTACCCTTCCCTTTGACGCACATTCCCTCACAAACTCTTTCACCAACATTCTCAGCTTCTCCCCAGATTCCGCAACTAACACCGCATCATCCGCAAACATCAAGACATTTACTTCCCATTCCCCCTCTCTACTTCTCAACCTAATACCCTTCCCTTCCCTCTACATCTCCCTAACAACACCTAATAACACACTCCTGCCTCAGTCCAACTCCCACGTTAAACCATTCAGTCGGTTCCCTCCTCACCCTCACCCTCGCTCTACAGTTCTCATAAAATGATTTAATTCCATTCAATAATCTACCTCTCACTCCCCCTTTCCTTAGAACCTCAAACAATTTCCTCCTACAAACTCTATCATACGCCTTTTCTAAATCCATAAA
>SEYY01006847.1:120000-123330 GCA_009176605.1 Armadillidium nasatum | reverse complement strand
TAACGAAACAATGGCTTTTTGCGCGACAAATTCAATGGCCGTGTTATCTCACGTGGTGGCGATGTCAATTGGCCGCCAAGATCATGTGATTTGACACCGTTGGACTTCTTTCTTTGGGGTATTTGAAAGAAAAGGTGTACGTCGATAAGCCAGCAACAATTCAAGAGCTAAAGGATAGATAATTCGGCACATTAACGGCATAGAACCCCAATTATGCCTCAGCGTCATCGAAAATTTGGACCATCGGATGGAGGTGTGCCGCCGAGGTCGCGGCGGCCATTTGGCCGATATTTTGTTCCATACATAATTGAACCATACCATATTATCATAATAAAAAGAAATGACAATAAATTCCTAAGTAATTTGTGTTTTATTCAAAATCAACATCGCCCTATAATATAATATATAGATATATATATATATATATATATATATATATATATATATATATATATATATATATATATATATATATATATATATATATATATATATATATATATATATATATATATATATATATATATATATATATTAGAGGGAGAGTACTGAAAGTGAAGAGGAAGATGAAGATCTGAAGGTCATAAAGTATCAGAGGGAGAGTGTGAGTTTCGACTCTTAGAGAGAGTGTTCTAGAGACCTCCAGTGGGAGAGTCTGAGAGGGCTTCGGAGGAGCTTCACTGGATTGTTGTAGTGTTGTGTTAAGTGTTGTGAGCGATTAGTGAAGACCTTGAACATTGCTCTTCACTTCGTGAAAAGTTATAATTTTTAAAATACGTTTAAAAAAAAAAAAATTAATTTTAATAAATAATCTTACGTGAAGCAACAAAAGTTTAATTTTTATTCTCTTGAAGAAGCTAAATATAATATATAATATAAGAAATTAATTTAAAATTTTTTGGACATGGTTCTTCACAGTACTGAAAAGGATATTTTAAATAAATAACTGGAGAGCAGGAAAATTTTAAATAAATAATAAATAAAAAAAAAATAAATAAAGAGAAAAAAGAAAAAATACACATGTGTGTATTTGTGTGTATTTGTTTTGTTTAGTTTTGAAGGAAAGAAGAAGGAAGAAAGAATTTTTTTTTTTTTTTTTTTTTTATAGTGCATTTTTTTTTTTTATTTAGTGAAGTTGAAGTGGTTACAAATATAGATACAGTGCTTATTAAGTTTCTTACTAAATTTATTATTTTTTGTAATTTTTTTTTTTTTTTTTTTTTTTTTTTTTTTTTTTTTTTTTTTTTTTTTTTTTTTTTTTTTTTTTTTTTTTTTTTTTTTTTTTTTTTTTTTTTTTTTTTTTTTTTTTTTTATTTTATTTCGTTTATTTTTTAGATTATTTTTTGTATTTATGTTTTTAGTGTTATATATTTTTAGTGCCTTATATTTTATATTATTAATATTTTTAGTGATAGTGATAATTATAAATTAGTAGTAGTGTTATATTTATATTTTGGTGATTATGTATATTAGTGATTATTATTAGTTATTAAGTTTTAATATTTATTATGTGTTAGTATTGTTATTAGTTATTAAGATTTAATATTTTTTTAAGTATTAGAATAAATTAGGTAATATAAGATATTAGTAGGAGCCTCGAGGAATTGGTAGTATCCTCAGGAAGTGGAACCTACCATAAAGCGTCATATTTCGTGTGTGTGAGTGAGTGAATGAAGTCAAAAGTGATGGCTGAAAGAAGGGGAGCTACTAAGATACTGAAAGTGGGAACGTTAAATGTAAGGGGAGTGAATAAAGAAGAGAAAGAGAAAGAGTGGGAATAGTGATGAAGAAAAGGGATTTGATGTGTTGGCATTGACGGAAACGAAACTGAGGGGTAAAGGGGAAATTTCCTTTGGGATGTACAAAGGTATATACACTGGTGTAAATGAGAGGGTTAGAGCAAGAGAGGGAGTGGCAATAGTTATGAAAGATGTGTGGTGGAGTTGTGTGAAGGGGAGTGGCAGTATAGGAGCCAGAATAGCCTGGGTACGTTTAAGGGTACGGAGGGAGTACTGGGTTTTTATTTGTGCTTATGCACCGGTGGTGGGAACAAATGAAATGGAGAGAGAGGCATTCTGGGAGAGTCTGATGAGTGTGTGGGGAAATTTGATAATGGAATCACATATGTTTGTTGGGAGACCTGAATGCGAGGGTGAGTAATAGAAGTGTGTAAAGAATAGTAGGACCCTTTGGAGTAGAAGGTGTGAATGACAATGGAACTGAATTAATTGGAATGTGTGCTGCAAGAAGAATGATGATTGGTAATACATGGTTTATGAAGAAAGACATTCACAAGTATACATGGGTGAGTGGGGTGAATGGGGAGAAGGGGCTGTTGGATTTCGTATGTGTGAGATGGGAAGACAGAGTAGATTATTAGATGTAAATGTATTAAGAGGAGCAGCCATGGGTATATCTGACCATTACTTAGTAGTGGCGAGGGTCAAGGTTAAAGGAGGTTGGGAGAAAGTAAATGTGAGAAAGAGGGTGGTGGAGGTGGTGCGGGTAGAAAAGCTGGAAGAAGAGGAAAACAGAGATGATTACATAAGAGGAATAAGAGAGAAATGGAGAGAGTGAGGTGGAGGATGTTGAAGAGGAATGGAATAAATTGAAGATAGCTTTAGTGGAGGTTGCGAAAAGTGTGTGTGGGGTGAAGAAAATAGGGAATGGAAGGCGGAGAGGGAGTGAATGGTGGAATGAAGATTTGGAGAATATGGTGAAAAGAAAGAAGGACGCCTTTAACAGGTATCTGGGTACAAAGGAGGCACTGGATTGGGAGGAGTATAGGGAGAGGTGTAGGGAGGTGAAAAGAGAGGTCAAGAGGGCAAAAAGAAGAGTAGAAGAGGAGTAAGCCAGAAAGTTAGCAGAAAATTTAAGGAAGAAATAAAATGTTTTGGAAAGAGGTA
Source organism: Armadillidium nasatum (assembly GCA_009176605.1). Classification (NCBI taxonomy): domain Eukaryota; kingdom Metazoa; phylum Arthropoda; class Malacostraca; order Isopoda; family Armadillidiidae; genus Armadillidium; species Armadillidium nasatum. Next base: position 120,424 of record SEYY01006847.1, on the reverse strand, counting down.
AATAGGGTGAGAAAGGAGGGGAAGAGAGGGGAGAGGGAGTGAAAGGGGAAGATGGAGAAATATTACAGGGAGAGAAGGATGTTGGAGAAAGATGGAAAATGTATTTTAGTGATTTGTTGAACGAAGGGATAGAGATTAGTAATGGGGGAGGGTAGAAAATGATGGAGAAGTAGTTAGCGAAGATCAGGAGATAAATATTAGTAAAGAGGAGGTGGAAGTAGCGGTGAGAAAGGTAAATAAGGAAAATCAGCAGGAATGGATGGTATATACGGAGAGATGATAAAAGAAGGACCTAGAGAGTTGATTGACTGGTTGGTGAGATTGTTTAATGTGTGTTGGAGAGAAGGGAGAGTGCCTCAGGTAGTGGCAGGACTCCTGCATTGTACCTATATACAAAGGAAAAGGTGACAAGATGGTTTGTAAA
>SEYY01006847.1:100000-102500 GCA_009176605.1 Armadillidium nasatum | reverse complement strand
TAATAACTTTATTATTATTATTAAATTTTATTAAAAATATTAACTATATATATATATATATTATATGACGTTTATGGATTATATATATTATATTTATATTATTTATTAATAATATATATATTATTATTATTATTAAAATTATTATTATTTTATTACTTTTTTTTTTATTTCATTATTATTATTTTTATTATTTAATATATTATTACTTATTTATTTTATTATTTTATTATTATTTTAATTATTATTATTTTTTATTTTTTTTTTTTTATTATTTTTATTTCATTTTTTTTTTTTTTTTTATTTTTTTTACTTTTATAATTTTATTTATTTTATTTTTAATATAAAATGATTTCTAAAAAAGTTGTCGTTTAATTGATGATTAATATATGTTTAAAAATAATAAATTAATATATTAATTAATATATGCTTATTATTAACAATATATAATAATATAAAAAAAGCTGTCGTTTAATATGATTAATATATGTTTAAAAATAATAAATTAATATATTAACTAATATATGCTTATTATTAACAATATATAATAATAATAATAATAATAATAATAATAATAATAATAATAATAATAATAATAATAATAACAACAACCAGAAGACTCAGTGGAATTAAATTCTATTCTCGAAATCATACCAAAAGAGCAACACCTTCAAATAGGAATAGGAAAATTTCCCGTATCTGATCACAATAAAAAAAAATAAAATAAAAAAAATAAAAAATAAAAAATCAAAAAATCAAAAAAATAATAAATAAATAAAAAGAGGGAGGGTGGCTATATGACAATTCTTAATAATACGAATACAAACAAGGCTTAAAAAAAAAAAAAAAAATGTAAATCCACTGAAATTTTCAATATCAGCAAACTAAAGAGCCTCTAAAAAACAATTGCAACGATCGAGCCAATCACCATAAAAAGAGACAATAAAAACTGACACGAGCGAGAGAAAGAGAGAAAAAGAACGAAAAAATAAATAAATTTCCAAAATAAAAAGAAAAAAAAAAAAACTTCCCCAATGCCATAAACAAAATAAAAGAAACAGAAGATATTAAAATGTTCGTTCAAATGTATGGGAATAACAATTTTTACAACAGAGCAAAAAGAATATAATATAATATATATATAATATATATATATATATATATATATATATATATATATATATATATATATATATATATATATATATATATATATATATATATATATATATATATATATATATATATATTATAAAGAAAATGAAATAAAAAAAAACAATAACAAAGGAAAAGTAAGAACATTTTTGTAAAATCTTCACAATGGATGATTTCTGTAAAATAAATAGAAAAAAAGAAACATAAAAATGAAATGAAGGAAAAAGAAAGGAATGAACAAAGAGAAACAGAAAAGAAGCAAGGAAGAAAAAAATGAGGAAGCGAGAGCATGCGTGTGTGTTTATGTAAAGTGAAAAGGGTAAAGACAGACAAACTTAAAAAAAGAAAGAAATTAGTGAAATGAGGGCCTGGGTATGTGAGTGTATTGGTGAGAGGAAGACAGACAGACAAAAATATAATATATATATATATATATATATATATATATATATATATATATATATATATATATATATATATATATATATATATATATATATATATATATATATTATATATATACAGGTGTGTGTGAGAGAGATTAAAATAATAATATTCCACGTAAGGTTTAAACTAAAGAAGTAAAATATAAAAGATCAACTGAATAACAGATGAAGACTGCAGATCTTTATCATAAAGCAATTACTCCTTCTAAACAGACATTAAAATTCAAAAAAATGCCTTTTTAAATTAATTGCTTATTCAAAAAATACCTTTTAAAAATACCTATTCAAAAATGTCATTTAAAATTGCTTATTCAATGTCTTTTAAAAATACACATTCAAAAATGCCTTTTAAAATACCTATTCAAAAATATCTTTTAAAATGCTTACTCAAAAGAATGCCTTTTAAAAATATGCCTTTTAAAATTGCTTATTCAAAAAAAAATACATTTAAAAATGACTTAAAATTGCTTATTCAAAAAAATGCCTCTTAAAAATACCTATTCAAAAATGACTTAAAATTGCTTATTCAAAAAAAATGCCTTTTAAAAATACCTTTCAGAAATGTATTTTAAAATTGCTTGTTCCAAAAAATGCCTTTAAAAATTGCTTATTCAAAAAAATGCCTTTCAAAAATATATATTCAAAAATTTCTTAAAATTGCTTATGCAAAAAAAATGCCTTTTAAAAATGCCTATTCAAAAATGCCGTTTAAAATTGCTTAGTCAAAAAATACCCTTCAAAAATACCTTTCAAAAATGACTTTTAAAACTGCTTATTTAAAAAAAAATGCTTTTTACAAATACTTTTCAAAAACGCTTTTTAAAATTGCTTATTCAAAAAAAAATGCCTTTTAAAAATACCAATTTAAAAATGCCTTTTAAAATTGCTTACTTAAAAAAAAA
>SEYY01006847.1:92500-95000 GCA_009176605.1 Armadillidium nasatum | reverse complement strand
GTCTGTTTTCTCTTTCTGTAGTAAAAAGCATTATGTAATGACTGACGGTATGCCTAAGGCCCTGTTCTGAAATCTTTGTTGTTTAATTTGTATGTAAATGATATCCATTATCTTGAGTTTCTTGAATAATATTGTTTGTAGATGAAACAGTTTCAATATGATGCAATTTTGAGTAACATTTGAATATATTACATGTAAACCACTTGATTTTTTCACATTTGTAAAAAGTAATAGACTAGTTTTGAAAGGCAAGTCTGGGGAAGGGGATCCGGGGGGCCCAGTGAACCCCCAAAAAATATCAGAAAGTTACCTGAGTTTGTAAAATCGCTGCGTTCACCTCACTCTCTTTCCAGACCATTGTTTTTTTGCTGTTCAATCCGGCAGAAATTGATTCGATCTGGGGGTCCGTGAACCGACAAAGAAAAGGTCAGAAAGGTCTCTGAGAATGCGGCATTGCACGCAAATACAGAAAATACCGTTAGGCTCAGGTTGTCAGATTTAGCTACCTCGAAAAAATTTGGCATCTGTCGAAAGCGTTCTATATACTACTCTCATAATCTAAATACCTGTTGTGGGGGTGTCTTAAGTTGTATGTGGATAGACTGGGAGTTGACTTGCAGAAGGTTTCAGTTTATTATAAATTATTTGTGTCTTAGAATTGGCAGGAGTTTATAAATTTTAGCGACCATTTTAAATTCATAATCAAAAACCTTTCCATATGAAAAAGTTGAATGTATTTATTGAATGCCTTTTTTTTACACACACGCACACACACACACACACACATACACATACACCACCACCAAATGACACTTAAGATATTAGGGATAATATATTTTGACATCGTCAACACACTAGTTAAGTCGCACACTTATTTGGAAGGGGGGGGGGATGGTAAAAACTGTTCCTGAACCCCTACAAGTGAAGTAGAATGCCAATTTAATAAACCTATTGTCTCATGCTTACAAGGCTGGCAGACGTTGGGACCTACATAGAAAATTGGAAAATTTTAACACTGACCAAAAATATAAGTTAAAAGCATTCAGCTTTCTTTTCTACACACATTTGTTCCTAAACCCCTACAAGTGAAGCAGAATGACAATTTAAGAAATCTAAATATAGTACATCATACTTATGTATGTGTTACAAGGATTCTGGGGTTATATGTGAGATTGGATATTTTTTTAACATTTAAGTAAAAATTTATAAGTAAAAAAAATTTTTTTTTTTTTTTTTTTTTTTTTTTTTTTTTTTTTTTTTTTTTTTTTTTTTGGCTATTGGCATTTTCTATGAAAATTAAAATGAGTTTATTGCTTAAAAAAAATAATTTTCAAAGAGTTTTCTACCAAAATTTAAGGTACCAGAAGTCTACTGTTTTTGTTGGTATTCCCTTCTAAGATTAATAAATAACAGCCCAAACATAGAAAGCATTTTAAAGGAATAAAGTGTAGGAAAGATTTGGCTCTAGTTATTACCCTATATATATATATATATATATATATATATATATATATATATATATATATATATATATATATATATATATATATATATATATATATATATATATATATATATATATATATATATATATATATATATATATATATATATATATATATATATATATATATATATATATATATATATATATATATATATATATATATATATATATATATATATATATATATATATTCTCATATTGATTGATATAGATAATATGTTAAAATAAATTTTCGTTTTTAAAACGAATATATTTTGCCAGTAATGAAAATAAAATATATTTTTCCAATGTTTTTTTTTTATCCTACCATATATTTTATATATATATATATATATATATATATATATATATATATATATATATATATATATATATATATATATATATATATATATATATATATATATATATATATATATATTTCTTGGATTGCTTTCTCTCTCGACATTTCCTTCTTGCAGAAGCTTTGATCTCCATTCTGTGTCGAAAAGAGAGATCACTCTCATCTCTTTAATTATCTCGAGATCTATATTATTATGGTAGGGTCAAATTGTCTGTAGTTAAGCTTCAAAGTGTTTGGGTGTTATAGTTAAACTTCTTAAATAAATGTATCGTCCACCCTAAAAAAAAGTATTCAAATTTTCACATCTGGTATAGTTACACCCAAACAGTTCTCCTTTAAAGAGTGAGTCCAGAGCATTTGAATCATCAAAATCCATATTCGCACCGATCCTCCCAACTTTTAAGACACTCAGAATGTTTTAGAACTCTCCTTAATTAGCTATCGTGATTACAAAGACATTGGATTTCAGTACACAAACTTCATAACTCCTCCATCAAGGTGAGCTCTTGCGATTAGTTTCCCTGTGCAGTACGGTTGGTCAAGCACCACATCTTTCAGCCCCGCGAATGTAGGTCGTGCACCAGCAGAGGAACGTCATCTTTTCAAGACGCACTGCACTGAGTTCCCATCACAAGCTGAACCACCTGTTA
>SEYY01006847.1:87500-90000 GCA_009176605.1 Armadillidium nasatum | reverse complement strand
AAAAGAGAGAAAAAGGAAAGAAAAAAGTTTTGTTTGCGAATAAATTTCGGAGGCTGAACAATATTGGCCTGTCATAAATTTTTTCGCATGAACAAAATTGAGAAAAAAAAGAAGAAAAAAAAAAAGAAAAAAGAAAAGAAAAAACTCTTGGCGAATATTGCGAAGAATTAAAAAAAAAAAAAAAAATCAGGTTCAAAATTATTATTATTATTATTATTATTATTATTATTATTATTATTATTATTATTATTATTATTATTATTATTATTATTATTATTATTATTATTATTATTATTATTATATTATTATTTTAATTAATTTTTATTATTTTTATTAATATTATTCATTCTTATAAATTATATTATTATTTTTTTATATTTTTTATTATAATAAATTAATTATTATTATTATTATTATTATTATTAATTATTATTGTTATTATTATAACGAAAGATATGAGTACAAATAAAGAATTGTAAGAATGGTTTGTACATATATAATATATATATATATATATATATATATATATATATTTATATATATATATATATATATATATATATATATATATATATATATATATATATATATATATATATATATATATATATATATATATATATATATATATATATATGCAGTATAAAAGTCATTTATTTATCTTAGAATATATTCAATAAAGGTTTACAGGAAATCGAAATTCCAATAATATTTTCTACCAAAATTTTATTAAAACAGTAAAAAAAAAAAAAAATAATAATAATAATAATGGTAGTAGTGGTAGTGTAGTAGTAGTAGTAGTAACTGTTCAGGTAGCATTGTATTAACTTTACGTGTGTTAAAAACCAAAGAGTAGCATTTGTATAATAAGTGTCATTAATAGGGGTTGGAGTCGAGTATCGTTATCGGTACTCGGTATCGGTAAATTCTAGAGGTTTCGTATCGGTAATCGGTATCGGGTGGTTTAAAATTATTGGTATCGGTATCGGTTAAAATTTTGTATCGCTCCATCCCTCGCCATTAATATGATATCCGACTGGAGCATCGGTAATGTTTCTATTCGTAAAAATTATCCAAAATATCAAGGGAGATTTTACCGGCACCAACCAACCAACTCCAGCCCTAACTCCGACTCAAACTCCAGCCCTAACCCCGGTTCAAACTCCAGCTCAAACCCCGGCTCAAACTCCAGCTCGAACTCCAGTCTTAACCTCGGCTCAAACACCGGATGAAACTCCAGCCCTAACTCCGGATGAAACTCCAGCCCTAACTCCGGCTAGAACTCAAGCTCTAACCCCGAACTCAAACTCCTCAAACTCCAGCCCTAACCAAGGCTCAAACTCCAGCTCAAATTACAGCCCTAACCCCGGCTCATACTCCATCTCTAACTCCGGCTCACACTCCAGCTCTAACTCCGGATGAAACTCCAGCCTTAACTCCGGCTAGAACTCAAGCCCTAACCCCGACTCAAACTTCAGCCCTAACCCCGGCTCAAATTCCAGCTCAAACCCAGGCTCAAACTACAGCCCTAACCCCGGCTCAAACTCCATCTCTAACTCCGGCTCAAACTTCAGCTTTAACTCCGCCTCAAACTCCGGATGAAACGCCAGCCCTAACTATATCCTCAGTTTATGATTTTGAGAATATGTTTATATAACATACAGGTATATATAAGAAAAATAGTAATACATAAAATAATAAAAATATATAATATATAAATACAATATATTATTAATAATGAAATACAAAAATAGTAATATAAAATATTAAACAACAAAATTATAATATATAATACAATCATATTTCAAATAATAACGATAATAATAATAATAGTATCATATATGCCAATTCCGCATCCGCAATGTGAAACAGGAATACACAACATTTACTTCTGCATTGTATAATTCCATTAATCTGACAATAGCGTTTACATTCACTCATGTTACATAAAATAATAAACATATATAATATATAATACAACATATTATTAATAATGAAATACAAAAATAATATAATAAAATATTAAACAACAAAATTACATAACATAATATTTAATACAATATTATTTCAAATAATAATAATAATAATAATAATAATAATAATAATAATAATAATTATAATAAAAGTATCATATATACCAATTACGCATCCGCAATGTGAAACAGGCATACACCACATTCACTTCTGCATTTTATATTTCCATTAATCTGACAATGATGTTTACATTCATTCACTCATGTTACATTACACATTTTCTATACAATATTTTATTCCCCCGAGATCAAAATTGCCTTTAATCAACCCTTTCTTTCATGCTCTTCATTTCATTCATTAAAATGAAAGTAAAGGATTGAAATCATTAAATCATAATTAAATTTTTACATCAATTAATATTGACGATTTTTTTTTCCGAAATAAAATCGATTCTATCCCAAGAGGGGAAATAAATTTTTTTTTCTTCCAATAACTAAAGAGAAGAATAAATTCATTCTCACACAAC
>SEYY01006847.1:75000-77500 GCA_009176605.1 Armadillidium nasatum | reverse complement strand
GAGACGAAATATACTCAATATGCAAATGATTTATTTCCTCTAATTCAGAGTGATAACCCTCTATTTGCGTATTCTGCATAGGAGTTTTTTATTCCTATAAATATTCAATTCAATTATTTATCTGTTTTTGTTTTGGGGGATCTGAGGATATTAGATGTGAGATAAGGGACCCTCCTATTTACGTCTTTTGTGGGTGTGCTTGTACGTATATATATGTTCAATGCACACGAATGTGGACAATTTTGAATACATACATCAATTTGCATGGGTAAAGGGGATTAAGAGATAGAGTGAGAGAGATTCATACTTAAATCCTCACAAACATGATACAAAGTAGGCAACCCTACGCACGGGTGCGGTGGATAAAATTGGTATTCAACCAACCCTAATACAAAATACTCCCACGTACATACACACACACACACCAAAATTTTCACGCTCTAAATTATGTTCCTATTTATATAGCTATTTTTTCTACTAATGACTGCATTAATTTCTTGTGGAAACATAAGGCTTCAGTTATGATCCTCCATCTTGTCCTGTTGGTTACCACAACATGGACCCATGACCTTGGATACTATATATAGGAACCAACAATTTTCCTCCTTTCGAATTCTGCAAACTTGGGCACTCCTCACTTGTACCAGCGCCAAAAAAGTTGAACACCAAGAAACTTTTTAAGTTCACACCTCACGGGCATTGCCCTATTCTAGGTAGTATATTCTTAGGATCCCCAAGTGGGATCGAACCAATGCTCTCAAGCACCAAGAAATTGACAATCCTACAGACGTTACAAGTTACCAAACACTCGTAAAAAACGAGTACTTGTGAACCCTCTTTTATTTCCAGGAGATGACACCTGCAATATTTACCCATTCTTTCTTTCTACTGTTTTAATATCCTTGTTCAATCCCTATATATATATATATATATATATATATATATATATATATATATATATATATATATATATATATATATATATATATATATATATATATATATATATATATATATATATATATATATATATATATATATATATATATATATATATATATACTGTGAAAAACTTTTAAAAAAATTACTTCAAATTTGTAGCTATGTGAACAAGTTAATAAATTTTCGAATACATCTCCATATTATATTAATTTAACATGAATAACCAATAGAAAAGAGGAGAAAAAGACAACATATTATATAAATATTTTAATGATTAGCAGATTTTAGTATTTATAATGCATTTTATTTTTATCGGATATCATTCAGGAAATTAGTACTATATCCGGCCAAATTGAACGGGTAACAGAATATCAAGCCTATCCATAATGTCTATATACCCACTTTATATAAACAGCTATATACACTAATCTATTCTCCTATCTTTCCACCTTAGCATCTATTTATAATTTTACTTACAATCGTACTTGAATGTATATCCATTCATAATTATCAGTCAAACTATCATTGTCTATCTAACTATAGAGGTCATTCATCTATCTATATTACAAGGTTATTATATATATATATATATATATATATATATATATATATATATATATATATATATATATATATATATATATATATATATATATATATAGAGATAGAGAGAGAGAGAGAGAGAGAGAGAGAGAGAGAGAGAGAGAGAGAGAGAGAGAGAGAGAGAGCTATCTCAAAACGAAATAATCAATTTTCTTTATTATTCATCAGCAATTTCGTCCACAGTGCATCCATTTTAAGGTATTGTACGAGTAAATGCATTGCATCACTCATGACCAATCTATCAAATGAAAAACAAACGAATCTATTTTCATAAGTCATACAACATAGACATAATAAAATACATTCGTATAGCTTTTATTATTATTATTATTATTATTATTATTATATCTGTTATTGAATTTCATATACATTAGAAGACATAACAATTATACAATATTTTTGGGTGCTTCTGTAGTATGCGGTATATATTTGTTTCTTACCCCATACAAATGCATGGCAGTTGAGCATGTCTAAAACGGGTCCACCCCGTACCCTCCCCCCCCGCCCCGTGAGTTGGGGATACAATTAAAAATCACTAAATTATATTCGTAAACATATAAATTATATAGTAGTTATGGAATGTAGACCGAATAATATAGTGGCAACACTTTAAAAATTGTCCTAACGAATCGTTGAGACAAGTGGCAAAATGTGATAATTTTTTTCAGTTATTTACTTATTAGAAAATAAATCGGTGAAGCGACTTTATTATGTTTAACATGTCTTTTCTTTATTGAATATTTTATTGTAACATTTTTGCCAATTGTCCCAACGATTCGTAATGACAATTTTAGCAGTGTACAATTATCTGGTGCTTCAAATATCTAATATTTATTTAGTAAAAGATTTCAGATATCCCAATATTTCACATACACTATTCTACCTATATTTTTCCAAAGATTTTAACTCAAAGGCGGATATAATTACGGATATCTTATTTCAGAAGAATACAGAT
>SEYY01006847.1:70000-72500 GCA_009176605.1 Armadillidium nasatum | reverse complement strand
AAAACGACCAATACAGATACCAAAATCTTGCATGAAAGAAAACTGATAATTTCTGTAGAAATCGCTACTCCTTGAATGAAATTTGTCCCATTTTAAAATTTATTATTATTTTAAATATTATTATCATTATTATTATTATTATTATTATTATTATTATTATTATTATTATTATTTATTGTTACAATTATCTGAGTAGGAATAGAAGTAGCGTTTCCGCAAGATCGAGTGGGTATATATATATATATATATATATATATATATATATATATATATATATATATATATATATATATATATATATATATATATATATATATATATATATATATATATATATATATATATATATAATGGAAGAAAATTCCCCAAAACACTAAAACATTGTTAAAAAAACAAAAACAAATAAATTTGAACCTAAATAAAAATGAATTAAAATTTTTCACAAGCTTTCGAGACTTTAACTAAGTCTCTTTATTCAAGTGAAATGAAAAAGATTGTCATGAAAGAAACTAGCAACACAAAAATGGTACAAAGCAAAATAAAGAAAAAAAAACTAGCTACAAACAGCCGATATGTAGTACATTTCTAAAATAATTTAATTCTAATTTAAAACATTATTCGCAATTCTATTCAAATAAAATACTCCTCTATTAATGTTCATATTATTAGTATTATAATAACAAACGACTCAAGGAGTCTCTTCGAAAAAGAGTTCTCTGAACAGTCTGTCAAATCTGTCAAAGTTTTGAGTAGTTTGTTTTCGAAGATGTCATAGGTGGGTCGAGTAGAGAAATGGAGGATCTGAGTTTTTGAGGCATTGAATAAGACCTTGTTTTATATGCCCCTATTGAAATGCGAGAAAGTTGCTCCAAGGCCACCATTCTAGGGTCAATTAACTGCCGTTGGGAGGGTGTCCATCAAATTGAAAGGAGTAGTGAATTGTGGAGTCATTAGCATAGGAGTGGATAAGTGATGATATAATTGAGAGAAGGTCATTAATAAAAAGTAGACAGAGTTGAAGAAAGGAAAGATCCCTGAGGAACGCCACTATTAATGTATTGAAAGGAAGAACCGTGGCGGTCTACAACAGCTGCTATACAACGACCGAAAAGGAAATCAGAGAAAATAGATTCCGAAAGAGAGAATTTTAAAAATAAGAGCTTTGTGCAACACTCTATCAAAAGCTTTCGATATATCTAGAGTGACAGCAAAAGTGTTACCGAAATGCAGAAGGGCGGAGGACTAAGGGTCTGAGAGAAGGGAAAGAAGATTACCAGTTGAGCGTTTTTTCGAAGACATACTGGCGATCAGAGAAAAAATTAGAAGATCTGAAATATTTCCAAAACTTCTTGTTATGGTTAGGTTCGAAAACTTTATAAAGAACGGAAGTTGAAGAAACGGGACGGTAGTTGGAGGGTCGAGATGGGGGTACCAATTTTATTGAACAGGCTAAATGAGAGCATGTTTCCAACGAGAAAGGAAGGTTAAAGTAGAAACACAGAGACGAAAAAGTTTACCAAGGCAGGAGTGATGCCATCAAGACCGTACACTTCTTTAGTGCTAAGCTCTGAGAGAGCAGAAATGACATCTTTAAGAAGAAATTACAATAAGTTGGGAGGGGGTTGAAGAAGGAGGCATACTCCGAAATTATCTAAAGTTGACTTAGAGACAAAAAGTTTGAGCGAAGAGTTCAGCTTTAGAAGAAATTGGATTGAAGGCCACGAATATCACAGAATTTAATGAAGAAAATAGACCGTGAAGCAGGTCAAGTTGGCTTCAAAGTCATGGTGGCACCAACCATATTTCACAAGAGGCCACCAACTCCCAGTGGTACGAATGGGTAGCTCGAGCCCGAAAGGCCATAAACGGTATCTATTATTTCACACCTCACGTAAATTTTGTCGTAGCAACGTCGCCTTCTTCAAAAGTAAAATTATTATAAGCTATAAGTGTCACATATTGAATTCAGCTTTCCCGTGTAGAACTACATCCTAGGGATAAGAGCGATATATATATATATATATATATATATATATATATATATATATATATATATATATATATATATATATATATATATATATATATATATATATATATATATATATATATATATATATATATATATATATATATATATATATTATAAAAAGATAAGAGTTGAACAGTTAATTTAATTGACTGTAATAAAGAGATCTTTTCTCTAAAGCATGTTTTAATCCTACGAAAGTTTTTTTTTTAAAATCATTCTCTTTAAAATACTTGCATACTTAACTATATATATATATATATATATATATATATATATATATATATATATATATATATATATATATATATATATATATATATATATATATATATATATATATATATATATATATATATATAAGACAAAAGGGAGAAGGAAAAAAATTTCACTCCTACCTTCGAATTCATGACAAAAGCGTCGCCCCTAGACATAAACGCTCCTAGTAAGGGTTCTTTATTTTATATATAT
>SEYY01006847.1:57500-62500 GCA_009176605.1 Armadillidium nasatum | reverse complement strand
TTATTATTATTAGGTTATTAGCATGTAAGCAAATAATTAATAATTTTTATTATTATTATTATTATTATTATTTGCTAACATGCTAGTATCCAATTTACCATTATGATTCGAAAAAAAATTTGAAAATTGAGAATAAACTGAATTAAATTAATTAATGAAATTACTTAAAACTGGGAATTTTAACCACCTCCCTCTAACTACCACACATACATACATGCATACATACATACATACATACACACATTAAATTACCATAAAACAAGAAATTCAATAATCCAAAGAAGATAAGTACTACAATTCAAGAAGTCAAAATTCGCAATAAATAATACTAATTAAACTAGAAATCAATGAACACAACCAATGGCAAGCGTCAAATATGAACAGGTATTCCCCCCCCCCCCTCCCCTACACTCTTCCTTTGCCAAAAAATAGAAAATAAAAATAAAATAAAATACAGAAATTAATATTAGTACAAATAAAAAAAATTGTTTTAAAAAAGTGAAACTGTTACTTCTACTGCAAAAAAAAAAAAAAAAAAAAAAATTTAACTTATAAATAAAATAAAAACAAACAACAACAACAACAACAACAACAACTTCAATAATAAAGTTAAAAACAGCACAAAAAAAAACATCATTATATAAAATAAAACAACTATTGTTACTACTAACATAATATAAACAAAAACAAAGAAAATCGAGCAGTTATTAAGACAAAAAAAAAAAAAAAAAAAAAAAAAAAAAAATCTTATTATAAAAAAAGAGCAACTACCGTTACAACAAAGAAATATGAGGAACCTTTAAACGTGATAAAGAAAAGAGGCAAAAGTTATGTCGTTGGTGTTTTACGAGTTTGGTCGTGAAATATGTCCCTCTAACAACCATATTTAATCCAATTTTACGATAAATTTTGACACCGTCATCATTAGCTCTACACTAGACATCACAAACATACACCATTATTAGTATATATATATATATATATATAATTATATATATATATATATATAATATATATATAATATATATATATATATATATATATATATATATATATATATATATAATTATATATAATATTACCATCATAATCATCATTCAGACATACTTTAAATGTAACATAAAATATAATAACGGTAATTTAACAATTTTAATAAGCATGAAGGAAAAAAAATATTTAAAAAAAAAAAAAATACTACTTCTATTTGCACATCTAAATACTCGTATACTTTTAAATATTTGCACTCATGTACTTCTAAATAATAACACACACACACACAATGTACTACATCTAAATAATATTAAAAGAAACTTTTACATCATTGTAGAAGGGAAAAAAAGCGAAAGAAATTTTTTTTATCTTCGTAACACGCCCTTTGTCCACAAGTGTGAATAAAAAATCTGAGCTTCGTCTTCTCTTATTTATCCATGTGAAACGAATGTTCTAAAGCAACGTTTTACCGAAAAAAAAAGAGATCTTTTCATGGTACGGTCCGAGAAAAGCGTCTTTATTCAAACGAATGGAAATCGAAAAGCGCGCCGTTTCCTTTGTTGATCTTCTTCAAACACGTGTTTTGGGCGTTGCATCTCATTAGAGTGGGGAAAAACGGAAAAATTTTTCGGGTTTCCATTTTTATTTTACTTTTTTTTATTTTTTTATTTTTTTATTTTTTTTTATTTTTTTTTTAAATGGTAGGAGGAGGAGGGATTCTCCAGTTGTTGCCTTTTAAGAGGAGAGGGAGAATGGAGATGGTGAGGAGGGAAAAAAAAGAATCCAGAGAATTTTCCCATCCTGCTGTAATGACTACTAAAGTCCTTCCTTTCTTAATTCCACCTTTTATTTAATTTCTTTTTTTTCCTTTGTTTTTTTTTTCATTCTTATAATGTTGATTCATGGGGAAAAGAAAAGTTGAGGTTTTTATTTGGAATCGCAAACGAAGATTTAATGTTAATTAGAAAATGGGCTCACACTGCATCGTTTTGCATATTTACTACAAAGTGTGGAGAAGCAAGAAATCATGGAAAAGATGTGTAACGAAAGAAGAATACGAGGAAGAGAGAGAAAAGGGAGAAAAGAAATATAATGATAGAGGAAATTATGGGAAGAATAATGCCATAAGAAAAAAGGAAAAAAAAAAAAAAATAAACAATTTATTCAATAGGTAAACATAAATATTTTCTGAACATACCGAGAGGTTGCCAACTTTTCAGCTCGGATCAAAGTATATAAACGAAGACGAAGACGAAGACGAAGACGACGGAGATAGAGACAGAGTCAGGGCCAGAACAGAAGAAACTAACTGAGGAATTTCGGAGAATATATGGAACTGATGCATAAAAGCTTTAGAAGTTCTTTATATATATATATATATATATATATATATATATATATATATATATATATATATATATATATATATATATATATATATATATATATATATATATATATATATATATATATATATATATATATATATATATATATATATATATATATATATATATATATATATATATATAGTATATATATATATATATATATATATATATATATATATATATATATATATATATATATATATATATATATATATAAATATTCAATCATGCAAACAAAAACAAAAAAAATTTTTTTTACCAATGAAAAGATTCGTACAAAGAATCCATCGATA
The DNA here is from genome assembly GCA_009176605.1 of Armadillidium nasatum. Lineage (NCBI taxonomy): Eukaryota > Metazoa > Arthropoda > Malacostraca > Isopoda > Armadillidiidae > Armadillidium > Armadillidium nasatum. Next base: position 59,826 of record SEYY01006847.1, on the reverse strand, counting down.
AAATACTCGCTTCGTATTGTGATAGCAAAAGAGAACGCGAACTAAAATTTCAAAACCATTCTATCAATAAGTCAGTATATGGGTGAAGTATCGGTATCAGTATCAATATCGGTATCGGTATCGGTATCGGTATCAGTATCTATCGGTATCGGTATCGGTAGTATGTATCGGTATATGCGGCTATAGGTATCTGGTATTTTAGGTATCGGTATCGGTAAAAATTTTGGGTATATATATATATAATATATATATATATATATATATATATATATATATATATATATATATATATATATATATATATATATATATATATATATATTATATATATATATATATATATATATATATATATATATATATATATATATATATATATATATATATATATATATATATATATATATATATGAAAGTATTTCATGTATAAATAGGGAACAATGTTTCACACTAAAGGTCGTATTATATCTTTAAAGTGAAATTGGAGAACAAACAACAATACAACAATAAATTGTAAAACTAATCTTGGTATTTCCTCTTCAAGTAAGTCTACTAATTACTCTAGACAGGACAATTTGGTGAATTTGCAGAACATCTCTTACTATCCCCTTTCAAATCTCTCTCTCTCTCTCTCTCTCTCTCTCTCTCTCTCTCTCTCTCTCTCTCTCTCTCTCTCTCTCTTTCTCTCTCTCTCTCTCTCTCTCTCTCTCTCTCTCTCTCTCTCTCTCTGTGTGTGTGTGTGTGTGTGTGTGTGTGTATGTGTAAACGCATCTCCCCTTCACCTTCTATCCCTTCATTGGAACCGCTTCCGTTCCACGACCACTATTTCTCCTACTGTGGGAAACGGCGGATGCAGTTTAATTGCTCTCACTTTTATTGGTCCATTAAAAACCCTCAAACAAATGCCCAATGACATCATTTAAGAACCTCGTCTTCAAACTTGGAAGTCTGCATATAAATTGGAACCTTACAACGATGAAGAACTCATCAGAATTTTATTTCCAAATGTTATTAGTCGATGCATACACAAATGTACCATTCACATAATATCTATAAAGAGTTATATACATATATATATTATATATATATATATATATATATATATATATATATATATATATATATATATATATATATATATATATATATATATATATATATATATTAGGGGTGTACCGATAGTATCGGTATCGGTATCGGCCATTTTTGGGGTATCGGTATTGGTTAATATGGCTGATACTTGGCCGATACTCCGATACTCCTTACTTTTTGGGTGAAGAATTAGGAGAAACTTTAGATTAAAAAATAAATCTAGAGTCGATATATAAAAGTTCTAATAAGGAATTCTTTAAGCTAGCCCATAAATTCGTCATCCTAGTATATATATATTATATATATATATATATATATATATATATATATATATATATATATATATATATATATATATATATATATATATATATATGCGCTCACCTTCTCCTAAATTGGAGTAAACTCTCCTTCGCACACACAAAACATTAATACAGACACCCTTTAAAGAAAATTAAAAAAAAATAAATAAATAAATAATGATCTCAACAAAAGTAGCCTCGGAGAAGCCCCGGGGAGCGGCTTTCAAATATACCCCCCTCATCCACTATTCCCCCATCACCACTTGGGAGTTGGTGGCCTTTGGTGATGGGGTTGGTGCCACCAAGATACAGCTGCCGGAATGTCCTGATGCAAGGTCTATTTTTTTCATTAATTTCTGCAACATTCGCGGTCTGCACTCTAATTTCCACTTTGTTGAACATCACCTCTCTTCTTCTAGACCTCACCTCTTATTCTTGACCGAAACTCAGATTGTTGAGCGTTCTGATAGCAAACCCTATTCTGTTTCCTCCTACTGTCTCTATCTTCAATTTTCAGCCAAAGTCGGATGTTATGCATAAGTGCGCAACGATGTCGTTTGTTCTCGTGTCTCTAATTTGGAATCTTCCGAATTTTCAACCTTATGGCTTAGGCTCTCTTGCCATTCTACGACTAAATTCATTTGTTCAGTTTATTTATCTCCTAATTCTACTGACTATCCTAAATTCTTCGACTATTTAAACTCCAAAATAGAGCACAGTCTCTCTTTTTCTCCTTTCTCTGAAATCATCATATTAGGTGATTTCAATGTTCACCACCGCCAATGGCTTTCATCTAGTTCTCATGATACAGCTGGTGAACGTGGCTTCCATTTCACTATCCAAAACGACCTTGAGCAGTTGGTGCAGCTCCCTACTCGTATCCCTGATCGTCTTGGAGATGAACCCAACATTCTAGACCTTTTCCTAACTCT
>SEYY01006847.1:40000-45000 GCA_009176605.1 Armadillidium nasatum | reverse complement strand
TATTGAATAGGGTAGGGATGGATGGATTAATAGGAGAGGAACAGGGAGGTTTCAGAGAAGGAAGGGGTTGTATGGATCAGGTTTTTACATTAAGAATGATTGAAGAGAAAAGTAGAGAGAAGAAGAAGGATGTGTACATGTGCTTTATGGATCTGGAAAAAGCTTACGATAGGGTAGACAGGAATAAGCTGTGGGAGGTCCTGAATGAGTATGATATTGAGGAGAGTGTACGGAAAGGTTTTAGAGCTTTATATCGGAATAGCAGGGCATGTGTGAGAGTGAACAGAATGGAGAGTGGGAGACTGAGTTTTTTTATGTAAATAATGGTCTGAGACAGGGTTGTGTAATGTCTCCGGGGTTATTTAATTTATTTATTAATAAAGTGGTTAGTAAAATGGATAGGGTAGGGAAAGGGATGAGAATGAGGGAACATGATGGTATGTGGGATGCAAATGTGTTGATGTATGCGGATGATGTGGTACTTTTGGCTGAAACACATGAAAATTTGAAAGTATTGGTGGATGAGTTTGTAAAGGGTTGTGATGATTTGGGTTTAAAAGTAAATGCGGGTAAAAGTAAAGTGCTGTGGATGAAAAATGGGGAGGGAGGGGAGAGGGGTGTGGTTAAGGGAAATGATTTACAAATTAAAGTAGGTAGGGAGAAATTGGAGATAGTCACTGTATTTAAGTATCTGGGGGATTTTTGGAGAGGCTGATGTAAGTATGAGTGATGAAGTTGGTCATAGAATAAGAGAAGGGGAGAAGGTGTTAGGTGGTTTGAGGGATATTTGGGATAGAGGAAGGTTACCAAGGGAGGTGAAGGTGAGAATGTTTGAGGGATGCTGTATACCAGTGGTTATGTATGGGAGTGAAGTATGGAGGTTGAACGCTAGAAAGAGAAAAAAAATAGAAGTTTTCGAAATGAAAGGTCTGAGAGCGGTTTGTGGAGTTGGTAGAAGAGATAGAGTCAGGAATGTTAGAATAAAAGAAATGTGTGGATGGAGAAAGAGCTTGGTTGAGAGAGCTGAACAAAGTATGCTGAGATGGTTTGGACATGTTTGTAGGATGAATGAAGAGAGATTGACTAAAAAGGTATTTGTTTCAGAAGTGGAGGGTGTAAGAGATAGGGGGAGACCGAGGGGAAGTTGGATGAGTAATGTCAGGGAGCTGTTAAGGGATAGAGGAAAGAATTGGGAGGAGGGTATGCGGTTGACAGAGGATAGGAATGAATGGAAAAGATTTGTGAAGGGGTGAGTGTTGGATGGATGTGGCCTGCGATAGATACCACCCCACGATTGTGGGAAAGGTTCTAAGTAAAAAATATATATATATATATAATATATATATATATATATATATATATATATATATATATATATATATATATATATATATATATATATATATATATATATATATATATATATATATATATATATATATATGGCTGTCGTTGGGAATGGAGGTGCTTAAACCAGATGGAAAAAGAAAAGATAGAAGAATCAGATGGAAGAGAAGAGAAGAGAAGAGAGGATAAGAGAAGAAAAGACATAGCAGCTTTCACAATCTATTCTGAAAATTGGAAAGATTGTTTAGAAAATGCTGTAAATTTGTATTGAAAAGAAAATTATTTTCAGAACTTAAAAATAATAACATTTATTTTAAAATATAAACTTTTTAAAAAATATTTTCAAAAAACAAAATTAAATGAATCGCAATTAAATTATTTTCAAAATTTTCTGGAGGAGCAACAAAACTTTCAATTAACATACTTTTGGCTTAAGTGGAAAATTCAACATTAGTATTAAGAATATAAAATTTCAAAAAAAAAAAAAAAAATAAAAATATATATATATATATATATATATATATATATATATATATATATATATATATATATATATATATATATATATATATATATATATATATATATATATATATATATATATATATATATATATATATATATATATAATTTCTGTACATGTATCTGTCCCCTATTTCTTCAGTTTCTTTCTCCTTTTCTTTTCCTTTCCTTTTTCTCTTTTTCAAGTTTGTAGTAAACGACTTTCCGAGATTATAAATGAAAATAGCAATCAATTTCAAGGTAGAAAAACACGTCTTTTTACTTTACTAATTGAGGTGACCTTCGCGACAGCTTTACTTGGAAAAAACACACACGCGCGCGCGCGCGAGCGTACTTTCTCTCTCTCTTTCTTTCTTTCTTTCTCTCTCTCACTCACCCCTCTCTCTCTCCTCTCTCATCTATCTAAATGATGTAAAAATTTTCTTCACTTAGCACATATTCCAGAATATATATATATATATATATATATATATATATATATATATATATATATATATATATATATATATATATATATATATATATATATATATATATATATATATATAATATATATATATATATAAACTTGTGTAAATCTGATCTACCAATTTTAAACCAAAGCTCTTTTCAATTGAAACAAATATTAGTAAATTATTTATAGACCAAAAAGATATACACCATTCTTCTCAATATATATATATATATATATATATATATATATATATATATATATATATATATATATATATATATATATATATATATATATATATATATATATATATATATATATATATATATTATATATTTTTATATATATTTAATTTGTTTTTTGGGGTTTTAGATGCAAGAGAAAAAAAAAATGAATAAATGTTACATAAATAGTGGAACGACGTGACTGTTAACTGTGAATAAACGTACGAAATATTAAAGTAATTACAAAGTAGATATGAGGCACCCATTTCTCTCACAATTGTAATTCAAGGATTATGACGTCACTACCCCAAATGAAGAACCCCAAGCGAGTATTTAACACAAATGATTATCACAGTTAAATCACAATGATAACGAATGGAAAGTAAATGAATGGCAATAACATTCAATAAAGAAGAAAACACTATCACAATTATTTTCGACTTTTCCAAACAAGCGAGAAAATAGAGAGAAAGCTCAAACAAATATCATCTTAATTATATATATATATATATATATATATATATATATATATATATATATATATATATATATATATATATATATATATATATATATATATATATATATATATATATATATATATATATATATATATATATATATATATATGACGGAAAAATCAAACACTGAACCAATATCACAGGAAAACGAGTGTCATTCACCCAACAATAAAAATCTTAACAGTATGTTCGGCTGAAACTATAGGTTATAAGATTTTAACTTACAAAAGATGACCATTATTATTATTATTATTATTATTTTTTTTTTTTTTTTTTTTTTTTTTTTTTATTTTTTTTTTTTTTTTTTTTTTTTTTTTTTTTTTTTTTTTTTTTTTTTTTTTTTTTTTTTTTTTTTTTTTTTTTTTTTTTTTTTTTTTTTTTTTTTTTTTTTTTTTATTATTCAATTATTTTATTTCAATATTATTATTACAATTATTATTATTATTATTATTATTATTATTATTATTATTATTATTATTATTATTATTAATATAATCGCTAATTTTCCTACTTCTACCATTTTTTATTCATATTCGTTAATTTGGCTCCTTTACTTTTTTCACATCTGGGTTCAAATCTTAAAATATTTTACTTTTTCTTAGAGAAAATGGTAACTCAAACACAAACACATACTGTGACTAACCAGTAGGATAAACCGTAAGGAAAACATTGTGGTCAATACTTTGGGCATTTTTTCTCCATTTTAATAAATGTATTGTAGCTTTCACTTATTACTATTATTTTTTTAATTTTTGTTGTTATTATTAGAATTATTATTATTATTATTATTATTTTGTTACTCAAAAAGTTATTATTACTGGATTTTACTGATATTATTGTATTATCAATATTGTTAATATTTCTAAATTACTATAATGCATTTGATGTTACCCTCCAGCGGCAACATTTTCTCGTAATTATTACTAACACTACTGTAAATAATATTGGGCTACACATTATTATTACTAATATTCATCAATTATTATTTCCTTATTTTTAAAGTTACTGATATTATTATTACTATTCCCGTTATTGTAATTTTTATTATTATTTTAAAATATTGTCTTTGCATTTAATTTTGATAATTCTATTAACACTTTCAAATTATTGCCGTAATTGAAGTTCGTTTTGGAATCAGTACTAAAAGTACTATTAAAATTTTTATTATTATCATCGTTATTATTATTATAGTTGATAATATTATTAGTACTTCCTTACCATAATTATTATGATTATTATTATATTATTTCAATCATTATTATATTTGCGAATACCTTCTTCCTCTCATCATTATTATTATTATTGCTATAAGTAGGAATTAATATTGTTATTACTATTTTCGCTATTATTAATTTTGTAAGTTAATTGTATTTTAATTAGCATTATCTTAATCACTCATTTTGTTATATGCACTTTTTAATAATAAAATTAAAAAACTTATTTAACTACTAAACTTTGGGGCTCAATGGAAACTAATGTGCATCCCCTTAGAAGTCCCTTTTCAGAGAACTGTACAGTCACTTCATTACTATTATTATTATTGTTATTATTATAATTATTATTATTATTATTATTATTATTAGTAGTAGTAGTAGTAGTAGTATAGTTAGTAGTATTGGACCTACTACATATTGTAAATTACAGTGTACGTTCAATGAATAAAGAATTTTGAATTATTATTATTATTATTATTATTATTAATCATAATGAACAGTCTTATTAGGTAGAAGGGCATTTCGACTTAAGAAAAATTGGTTCTTTTTACAGCAAATGGAGAGATAAAAACTCAAATAAACCAATGTGGCTAGTGATAAAATTTTCAAGAGACAATTAGATACAAGTTTAACAATTACATCTTTTAATTTAAAAAAAAAAAATAAAAAAAAAATAAAAATAAAATAAAAAAATGTAATAGTAAAAACTTTAATTAAA
>SEYY01006847.1:12500-35000 GCA_009176605.1 Armadillidium nasatum | reverse complement strand
GGAAAATATGCCGATACTTGCCGATACCGATACTTCACTCCATCCCTATATATATATATATATATATATATATATATATATATATATATATATATATATATATATATATATATATATATATATATATATATATATATATATATATATTTGCGGCAGAACTGCAGGTGAAGAAACAGCAGACTAGCAGAATTAAAATTACTGTTTCGAAACATCTTTCGCAGTAATATCAGTTCCTTCACTGTTCTTTTGATACAAAAACTTTGTTGATTTCATTTCGCCTTTTACGAAGCTAAACCCCCCCCAACAGTTTTGTTAGTAACTTCTTCAAAACGTATTCTTCATGTTGTGACAAAAGTTCCTTATTGAACACCGTAATACATATGAAAATAGTTTTTAATAACTTCTCTCTTTCTCTTGCAGTTGTTCATTTCATACATTTTAAAGTCATGATTCTCAATTTTACAACTAGTAGTAGAATAATGTGAGTCGCATATTTATTTTGTTATACATTAATACATGCATTTTAAGTCATGATTCTCAATTTTACAACTAGTAGTAGAATAATGTGAGTCGCATATTTATTTTGTTATATCATTTAATACTTCAACAGTTTATCGTTATTTAAAATGACGTAATTCCTTCATTTAGAAAATGAAGATTAAGATTAATAAATTTTCATTTTATTTTCTTTATCATTAATCGCCAATCATCGAAACACTATATATATATATATATATATATATATATATATATATATATATATATATATATATATATATATATATATATATATATATATATATATATATATATATATATATATATATATATTATATATAAAAATGTGAAAATGTTTCGTAGAAATGAATAAAGGCTTGGGAGATGCGGTAGATTGCTTTCTATAAATAAATTACGTTGATTAAGTTTATAATAAAAAAAATATATTCACTTTAACTAATTCTTATATATAACAACAATAACAGCATATAATTACAATTATATTATAATTAGATCTTAAGGTCATATATATATATATATATATATATATATATATATATATATATATATATATATATATATATATATATATATATATATATATATATATATATATATTATATTAAAATCTAATTTTAATTATTATTATTATTTTCGCTGTTATTGTTGTTATATTTAAGAATTAGTTAAAGTGAATATTTTTTTATTTTATTATAAACTTAATCAACGTAATTTATTCATAGAAAGCAATCTGCCGCATCTCCCAAGCCTTTTTTCATTTCTACGAAACACTTTCACACACAATTTTAATTAAATAAACCTTTCAAAGAAGTGTTATGAGTGGGTGTTTTAAATGTGGGAGTGCGTGTGTTTTGGGTGTTTTAACTACAATTCTGGAGTCGGGGTTCAAATAGCTCAATAAAAACTTTTAATAATCCAAATAATAAAATAATAAAAATAATAATAATAATAATAATAATAATAATATTTTTATATAATAATAATAATAATATTAGCAGTAATAGTAGTAATGGTAGTAACAGCAGTATTTATAGCGTTAAATGGTAAATCACATTTATTTATATTATGGTAAATCGTAGTGTGTTCAGCTGACTTAATTTTCCCTTTTAAGTTAATTATTTTAGCTTTTATAAAATATTTTCATATTTTATATATATATATATATATATATATATATATATATATATATATATATATATATATATATATATATATATATATATATATATATATATATATTATATATATATATATATATATATATATATATATATAAACTGTGAACTACCTCAATTTTTATTATTATTATTATTTGTAATAGTAGTAGTAGTAGTAGTAGTAGTAGTAGTAGTAGTAGTAGTAGTAGTAGTAGTAGTAGCAGCAGCAGCAGGAGTAGCAGCTCGGAATTTTTTTTTTTTTTGGTATTTATTAATTCTTAATAAATATTAATTTTATTCATAAATATTATCGAAAATTCTTATTAAATAGCCAAGTTGCAGCTGTTTAGTGATATTAAATTATATTTCAATTTTATGAAAAATTTCTCAACCTTTTTTGGAACTTGAAATCCGGATCCAATATTCGTGAAATCGGAATTCTGACTCCGGTTCCAATGATCTAAAGCCGGAATCTTAATCCTAAGAAATAAAAGAAAGTAAACCTTTTGCAAATATTTTGCAAAGATTATTCTCCAAGTAGATTATCGAAAATTCTTCTTATTTATTTTTATTAGATAAATCATAGTGTGCTTAGTTCAGTTAATTTTCCTTTTCCTTTTTTTTTTTTTTTTTTTTTTTTTTTTTTTTTAAATCTGATTTTTTTTTTTTTTGCAATTTAAAAAAAAAAAAAAAAAAAAAAAAAAAAAAAAAAAAAAAAAAAAATTAGTTTTGAAAAATAGTGAAGAGATTACGGCTAACGTGTTTTTCTATACACTACCGTATATTTCTTTCGTTAAAAGGGGGGGAAAAACTATAAACTATATCTCGAGTTGACAATTTTTTTATGAATAAGATTAGAGTTTACAGTCAAACGTACTATTTCACATTTTGTATTAAGAAAAGGTTATATTTAAGTGGAATAATCATTAAACTCTAATAGATGATTGGATTAAATGAGTTCGTGCTACGAAGGTATACGGACTGCAAAGTTAAAATTAACTATTTACTACCACTCACGGGTCAGGGAGTACGGAGGTAGAGTCCCCCTTAGACAAATGTTCGTGTACCCTGCATTCCAACCTTCAAATTTGTACATCGTCCACAGTACCAGCAATTACTTTACAGACAAACGAAAACGAGCCTCTCCAAGAAAATGGCCCTGCCAGTGTGACGCAGGGACATATATGTCCCAAATATAGTAGTAAGAAATGAAAAAAACTGTAAAAATTTCCCTAACGAATCGTTAGGACAAGGGCCAAAATTGTCACAAGAAATTTTTTTCCGTTATTTTCTTACCAGAAAATAAATCGGTGAAGTGACTTTCTTTATGCTTAACATGTCTTTTCTCTACTGAAATTTTTACTGTGACAATTTTGCCACTTTTTCCCAACGATTGGTTAGGACAATTTTGCGGTGAAGGAAAAACTCTTAATTTCTAAAACAATAACGACTCCACTGAACTAAACTTACTTAAATAAGCAACACATACATTAATAACAAACAGCTTCACTGAAACCAACCAAAACATACACACACACACACACATATATATATATATATATATATATATATATATATATATATATATATATATATATATATATATATATATATATATATATATATATATATATATATATATATATATATATATATATATATATATATATATATATATATATATATATATATATATATATATATATATATATATATATATATATATATATATATATATATATATATATATATATATATATATATATATATATATATATATATATATATATTAAGCTCCATTTTTCCCAATTAAAATATTTTGAACTTGAGGAATCAAAGCCAAGATGAATTTTCCGTTTTCTTCTTTTCTTCGTCTTTTTAAAATAAAAAGCTTTTATCGTCATAAAGTTGGAAAAAGAATTTAGGAAATTTAATAAACTTGAGTCAAGAACGAGGAAAAAAAATAATACACTCTCCTTCCACGATATATATATATATATATATATATATATATATATATATATATATATATATATATATATATATATATATATATATATATATATATATATATATATATATATATAATATTATATATATATATATATATATATATATATATTCGTGTGTTATGTGTTGAAAGTTACGCTGGGTGTTTGAGTATACCTGTATACGAGCATTTTTGTGACATGTCAATCAAAATAAAGATGAAAAACTGTATTGATATAATTTTTTTTTTTTTTTTTTGAGGGGGGGGGGGTTGAAAGTTTGTGAGTATTGCTTGTGAATGTACCTTCTGTGTGCGATCACGAAGAAAGCTTAAATCGATACTAACACATTAAAGATGTTCAATATTACGTGAAGCTCAATAAATGGCAATTATTGAAGCCTTAATTCATGAATAAAAATATACATGTGAGAAGCATGAAGCATATTTTTGTTATATATATATATATATATATATATATATATATATATATTATATATATATATATATATATATATATATATATATATATATATATATATATATATATATATATATATATATATATTATCTTTTCAGTATTAGCATAACACAAAATTCACCCTCCGCTATATCTCGCTTATTAAGCTAATATTTTTATATATAAATATATATATATATTTAAAAACGAAAATATTGAAATAATAATGACAATTTTTGTGAGAAAACGAGTGTTTTATATTAAATATTTTATCTATTTCCAAGATTTTTTATTTTTTTCTTTCATTAAACCTGGGAGACTCACAATGTCGGTGCGGTGCGGCATACAATATTCAGTGTTCTAGTATGGTGCGGTGGTAAAAAAAAAATAAATAAATAAATAATAGTGAGATACGATGCATCGTTTTTTATTTATTTATTTATTTATTTTTTTTTTTTTTGCTCTTGACACGGTAAGATTACGAAAAGATGACGGATAGTGTAAAAAAAAATGTTTGTGATCGACCAATTGAACTTGAACTTCATAATGCCGTTATAAAAATGTCTAAAACTTTCAAAGGAAATTTTCACTCTTACATATATATAAATAAAATAAATAAATAAATTCTAAAGTAGTCTCAAAGTTTGTCATGCTATTTTAAAATTCTCTCTATTCTCAAAGTGGAAAATAATGTAACTAGGTTGGTAATTAAGTATTCAAAAAAAATTAATAATAATAATAATAATAATAATAATAATAATAATAATAATAATAATAATAATAATAATAATTGACAATTTAATGATTTTCAGATAGTTGTGTTAAAAAACTGCTGATACTCTTAGGAATATTCTATTGTTTAGGGGGGGGAGGGGAACTTTTCTAAAATAGAGAATCAGCAGACATCCGCGGCAGGACCCATACCTGCCAAAGCAGTAGAAACCCACTTCGGCAGGACCAATACTAGAAAAGTCAGAAGACACCCATTCCATTAGGACCCATCCCTGGAGAAGCAGCAGCTATCAACTTCAGCAGGGCCATACCTGGAAAAGCAGCAGACATCCATTGCTGCAGAACCAACACCTGGTGAAGCAGAAGACATTTACTCCGGCAGGACTAATACCTGGGGAAGCAGCAGATATTAACAACCTCTGAAGAACCAACGCCTGGGAAAGCAGAAAACACTCCACTACTAAGAAAACAGCAGACATCTACTTTAAAATAACCAATACCTAGAGCTTCAGCAGACATTCACTCTAGCAGGACCAATACCTGGGGATGAAGCAGTCATCCATTCTGGTAGAACCAATATTTGAAGATGCAACAAACATCCAATATGGCAGCTAAATACCTGAAGCCGAGACATCCGCTCCTGCTGGATCAATCTGAAGAAGATGCAAGTACCCACTCTGGAACGACTAATATCTAAGGATTGGCAGAAGACATCCCCTTTGGCAAGACCAATACCTGGAGCAAAAGAACACACTAATGCAGAGTCGATAACAAAAGAAGAAGCAAAAGACATTTACTATGGCAGGAGTAGTTTGTGAAGAATCAACAGATCTCTATTATGACAGAACCAGTACCCGGAGAAGCGGTAGAAATTTACTTCGGAAGGACCTGTACCTAGAGAAGCATCATACACCTATTCCGGAAGAACCAGTGTCACCTTGCGTAGTGAATGTTCTGATTAAGTTATTTAGAAGGAAATCACTTCACGTTAAATACATTAAATACCCCTTCCTAAGTAGGATTATGAGTGGTGAAAAAAAATTAAAAATATATATATATATATATATATATATATATATATATATATATATATATATATATATATATATATATATATATATATATATATATATATATATATATATATATATATATATATATATCTTTTTACATAACTTACAAACAATTTATAGCTTTATTTATTTATTTATGCTTTATTGCTGTGGATATGTGTAAGGATGTGAGCCTGGCTCTAGACGTAGATGCAGCTGTAGCTGTGGCTGTGAGCCTGGCTCTAGATGTAGATGTATCTGTAGCTATGCTGTGAACCTGGCTCTAGATGTAGATGTAGCTATGGCTGTGAGTCTGGCTCTAGATGGAGATGTAGCTAAGACTGACTCTAGATGTAGATGTAGCTGTGTCTGGCTCTAGATGGAGATGTAGCTATGGCTGTGAGCCTGAATGTAGATGTAGATGTAGCTGTGAGCCTGGCTCTAGATGTAGCTGTAGCTGTGAGTCTGGCTCTAGATTTAGATGTAGCTATGGCTGTGAGCCTGGCTCAAGATGTAGATGTAGCCGTAGCTGCTGCAGTGCCTATACTATAGCTACGCTGCATATAAATGAACAAAATAAGAATCAACAGTTAAAATTACAATGTAAAAATATTTTAATAACTTAAGAATATTAATGCTTAGTAATATATATGTATATATATATTTATATTATGATAATAATCAGTAATAAACACAAGTTTTTTTACAAAGTATTTTCAAGGCAAAAAACAAAAAAACAAAAACAAAAACCAAAAAAAAGAAACAATCTAATTATTAAATGCCACCGCAATAACAATCTTCATATATGTCTGTAAAAGTCTGTAAGGGTATGGCCGTTTGTGTACGTAGGTGTGAGCGCGTGTGTATGCGTGTATGCTCACATAGGTGAGAGCTTGTGCTCAGAGGAAGCATTATTAAGGCAGTGTATGTTTTCTAAAGTTATGTTTATACCTAATATGAAAGCTTTCTTTATCTAAAATATAAAGAATACCTTTGGGTTAGTGCATTAACAAAATTAGAACACTGTTTATAATTGCACACACTTAGACTTGCGCGCGCGCACACGCACACACACACACACACACATATATATATATATATATATATATATATATATATATATATATATATATATATATATATATATATATATATATATATATATATATATATATATATAGTAAACCTTGTTAGTCGAACGCCCGTTAATTCGAACAGAAATTTTCGGTATTTTTTGCCTTGTAATTCGAACAAAATTTGAACTGTAGACAAGCTGTTAAAAAAATTTCGTAAAAAAGGTAAAGTGAAATGTTTAACTTTATATAAGTATACATGTATTTTTCATTATGCTTAATTCTGTTTATATGTTATTTTCATAATACATGTATTTAATTATAATTTATTAATTATATTCATATTTACAACAAATTTTAGTGAATTCATATGCCTTTTCGATACAAAAAATAAAAATATTTAAAACATGCGATTTTAGAGGGTTCAGGAAGGAAGTGATTGATTAACATTTATTTCAATGTGAAAATCTGCTTTGTAATTCGAACCGAGTTCCGGAACGGATTAAGTTCGAGTTATAAGTTCCATTGTGTGTGTGTGTATTTATACACGGTAATTATTTAAATGCAGTTGTAATAATTGTTTTTAAAATAGAAATACTGCTTTGATAATTTGTAGGTCTTCAGAGCAGAAGGTCAATATCATCAAGCTCAAAGTCGATTCACTAATGAATCCAAAAATAAACATTAGCAAATACAAAAAAAAAAAAAATTATTTTTTTAATCAAAATTGGATCCTTGTAAGTTTCACGCGACAGGCGTTAATCCTATTTTTAATATATCCTTTTGCATATCTATTTCCAGTTAATATTATATGAGAAATAGAAGGCGTGTATTTGTTACGATCTTAAATATTACAGAGATATATAGGTTATCAAACACTCACGGGTGGAGTATTACGGAGGGCAGAGCACCCTGCTCTCATGGTACCTCTAAAGTCTAAAGAGTTTAAAGGAACTTCATGTAGTATTTACCATAGGGAAAGCTCCGAAAAGTGGTTACTTAGCGCTCCATTGTTTATAATATATATATATATATATATATATATATATATATATATATATATATATATATATATATATATATATATATATATATATATATATATATATATATATATATATATATATATATATATGTTAATATTTTTAGTCTATAAAGTGTAATAAACATTAATAGGTTGGTTTTAGTAGAAAAAAAAGGTAGCCTGTTTATTCAACTTTTCTAATTATAGAGAAATAATAGGCAGCCAGATGTCTCCCACGAGTTATTTTAAGAATAGCACAGGGGATAATAATAACAATAATGTTGTTGTTGTTGTTATTATTATTATTATTATTATTATTATTATTATTATTACAACTTTAACGTTATTAGAAAGTGTTTATCCATTTTTCCTCTACCAGGAAAAAGTGAATGAAAAAAAAAAGACACTACAAAACTTACAAACTTTTTAGCCTACTGTGTGTGTCTATCCACAAATCCAAAGGTTATCCATTAAAGTTAGTCGTATTTGCTCAAAGTCAGGGTTTCGCGCGATGTAACAATTGATGTATACCATCGTGCAACTGAAAAGTGCTTCAAAGCACACCTGAAGCACATTCAAATATGTTCCTTATTGCATAGGTCACATAAAAGCATATTTTATTACAATTATGGTATGCTGATTTGCATAGGTCACATAAAAGCATATTTTATTACAATTATGGTATGTTGATTATAAGATTTCATATATTTATTATTTACGGTTTATTAATTAGTATTCGAATTTTCTTTGGAAGACGAATATGCCGTTACAACTATAGTAATCCCATGTACCGACAAAGGCTTGAAAATTTTGTTTCCTGCTATGAAAGACAGGCATATAACATGGTGTCAGCAACGACCAGCATTTCCACCAATCTTCAAGCTTCATTACACTGCAAAAATTGTCCTAACAAATCGTTGGGACAAGTGGCAAAAATGTCACAACAAATATTTTCGGTTATTTTCTTATTTGAAAATAAATCGGTGAAGCGACTTTCTTATGCTTAAGATGACTATTCTCTATTGAAAATTTTACCTTAACATTTTTGCCACTTGTCCCAACGATTCGTTATGAAAATTTTTGCTATATATATATATATATATATATATATATATATATAATATTTATTATAATTATATATATATATATATATATATATATATAATATATATATATATATATATATATATATATATATATATATATATATATATATATATACCGTTTACCGTGGCTCAAACGGTAAAGTGATTGACTCACGTGCTTGAGGGCGCCGGTTCGATCCCACTTTTGGGATCCTAGGTATATACTACCTAGAAAAGTTCCTCTCCTCGAATAGGGCAATGCCCGTGAGATGTGAACTATTTTATATAAAAATATATATATAATATATATATTATATATATATATATATATATATATATATATATATATATATATATATATATATATATATATGTGTGGTGTGTGTGTGTGTGTGTGTGTGTGTGTGTGTGTGTGTGTGTGTGTGTGTGTGTGTGTGTGTGTGTGTGTGCGTGCGTGCGTGCGTGCGTGCGTGCGTACGTACAGTCGTGAACAGAAGTTCGTTCCTATTAGGCTGGAAATAAATATTTATATAAAATGGAAATCATGTCAAAAAGCTCTATTTTGAATAAAAAGAAAAAAAAACATTGAGCGGGGCTTAATTGAACTGTGATTGGCTGAATCTGAAATGATCCCTATTTTATATAAATATTTATTTCAGCTTAATAGGAACGAACTTCTGTTCACGACTGTACATGTGTATCGTTTTTTAATTTTCACAGTACGAGACGAATTTCAAACATGAAATGTTGGAAACAACCCTGTAATGTAGAAAAAAACGTACAACCATACTTAAGAAATGAATCTGAAAAAAGTTAAAAGGTCTCCTGATTTCATATTTATAACATTTGAAAATGGAAATCCTTATTAATATCAATCCTATCCGATTTTCATAAAACTTATATGAAATGTAATGTGAAGAATAAAAACGTAAAATGATTGATCTTCGAGAAAGAACCATGAAAAAAGTTATGGTGTCTCCTAATTTTACTTTAATAACATAAAGTTAACTGTTATTTTCAGGTACTTCTTTATTATAAATTTTTTTATATATGTTTACGGTTTTTGAAGAAATTTCTCATTTATTGAGTTTTATTTTTATTATTATTATTATTTTACGATTATTTCAAACTTTCCTACAAGTTTCATGAAAATGAATATATATATATATATATATATATATATATATATATATATATATATATATATATATATATATATATATATATATATATATATATATATATATATATATATATATATATATATATATATATATATATATATATATATATATATATATATATATATATATATATATATATATATATATATATATATATATATATATATATATATATATATATATATAATATATATATATATATATATATATATATATATATATATATATATATATATATATATATATATATATATATATATATATATATATATATATATATATATATATATATATATATATATATATATATATATATATATATATATATATATATATATATATATATATATATATATATATATATATATATATATATATATATATATATATATATATATAGACACGACCATCAATCTCCAAGCCTCATCCATTTAAAAACTCAAATTACAGAATAAAAAGATTCAGAATAAGAAAACAAACTGGGAAGGGGTTGGGGGAGGGAGAGGAGAACTTGAGGGACAGTGGGGGGATGGAGGGGAGGCAATGGAGTTCGATCAAAACGGGAGATATGTCACCGAATCAGCACGGACGTCAATCGAACTGGGGATTTATAAAGGTCCAATAAAGCCTTTCAGAAGCAGTAAGACTTTACAAGAAAGACACAAAGATGGTGGACCAACAAAAGGGAGATTCATTAAAGAACAAAACGTATTGTGATGCTGCGGTGTTTTTTTTTTTTTTTTTTAATGATTAAAAATTTATTACTTATTATTATTTAATTCTCTTACACTTTAATTATTGGATTTACACTACACAATACACATGTACGTACAAACAGTTTTACGTGCATAAATTTCCTACAAATATATTTGTGTACACCTACTTACACTGTTAGATATACAAGACTTCACAGTACACACTTTTTTAAGTGTATAAAGACTACGAATATGTTTGTTTTATAATTTTTGAGTACACCTAATACTTACATCGTTACATTTGCACGTTCACAAATTCATGCTTTTATTATTTAATTTCATTATACATAAACACAAATTTTCTACTCTCTAACCTCACATTTTAGCATTATATTACCCAAATTAGTAATCACGAATAATGAACCTTTGATTACGAATCGCAAACACATGAGAAAGAAATTTCGGATAAAACACAGCCAAAATAAATAAATAAATAAACCCAAATTACGTAAAAGAGAAAATAAAAATTTGTGAAGTTGCAAATGTGTAAAGATAAATTCTTTTTTCCAATGCATAAATAGTGTCCGAATATTTGAAAATCATTTTTTTTTTTTTTTTTTTGTTTCGCGTGAGGATAGAGAAGGGGAAGACTGATCAGGGGGGTAGGGGATCAAATTAATCGCATTTTAAATAAAGCCAAAAAGAAGCTAAAAGTGAGGGACGGGGGACTGGGAGGGTGATGCTTCTTTCATGTTTGAAAATTTTGGAGTAATATTTGAATTAGTTCATTTTTTTAATTCAAGCTTATTATAAGCGGTTCAATTATATTAAAAGCTAAATAAAATTTAAAAAAAAAAAAACTAATTTTCAAACTTAACTTATATATATATATATATATATATATATATATATATATATATATATATATATATATATATATATATATATATATATATATATATATATATATATATATATATATATATATATATATATATATATATATATCAGCAATTGATTTGTTCTTAGGGAACCGCACTTTGAAAAGGAACAAGAAGACGAACAAAGGTGATGAAAGCATTTTTAATTTGAATTGGAGTTTCGGGTTTGACTTTACCCATCATCAGCAAAAAGTTAAAATTCTGAAACAAATAAATATAAAATTAAAATATAAAAACTAAAAGTATTAAAAATAAGTAAAACACAGTAAAACATAACTCACAACAACAAGCAACGAAAAATTAAAACGACTACATCCGAGAAGATTTAAAAACAGTGTGAAATAAAAACACAGAGGACAAAGTTAGAGTATAAAATATGTAGTTGGTTGGTGAAAAATATTATAAAGTAACAAGCGAAACGCTAACATGTTTATACATAAATGAAATAAACAAAATGGAATTTTGAAATAGATAACAGGTATAGATCACGGATAAAATTCGAATGATTAAATAAAACCGAAAGGATAAAAGGAAAATAATAACAAATACCGTTAAAATAATAACAATAATGAAAAACACGAAAAGGCCACAATTCATGTTTTATAATAATAATAATAATAATAAATAATAATAATAATAATAATAATAATAATAATCTTATTTCCTTTTATTTGCTTGAAAAAATTATTATAAATAGCATATTAATTTGTATTAAAATAAAATTACACTACCATGGAAAAAAAAATGATTGTGCAAAACACAAACAAACATATTGACACCAACGACGTCCTAAACCCTATTACAAAATTCCCTCCTAACATCTTCTTCCAAGAGATATAAGAAAAAGAAGAAAAAAGCCAGCCCAAAAATTTGCCGTAAGCCGTTTTCGGAGTGCGCGCGCGCGCACGCACGCACACACACACACACACGCAGGCAAAATATAAAAGCAAAGAAGGGAATCTTCTCTAGTTTCCATTTTAATGACGAATATTTTCAAAGGAGACAAACCGATAAACTCAACATCAAAAGACCACCAAATTTATACAGAAAACTGATACACACATTCGAACGCCATATATATATATATATATATATATATATATATATATATATATATATATATATATATATATATATATATATATATATATATATATATATATATATATGAGAAAACTTTCACCAAGGACTGAGATTGAACCAATGTCAACTGCGTCGCCAACAGACAAAGTAGAGAGCACTCAACCTCTGAGCCACTCTGCTTCCCCAAAATAAAGCGCTGCAGAACGTTTATAAGCGATATTTGTTTTTGAAAATCCTTTGGGAAAACTCTGTACTATATATAATATATATATATATATATATATATATATATATATATATATATATATATATATATATATATATATATATATATATATATATATATATATATAATATATATATATATATATGAGAGAGGCGTCTCCTAACGTATGAGTAAAGCTGCATAGAGCACAGAGAAATGAGCAGTAAAGGCAAATCGATTTTTCCTGCAGAGGTTATATCAGTTTAAGGAAAGCAAAAAAAAAAAAAAAAAAGAAGAAAAAGAAAAAGAAGAAAAAAAATTAATGCCTCCAGCCAACGACGACCTTTTTTTTAAGGCAAATGGAAGAGAAAGAGGCCAAAGAGTTCGGTCATTAATAATCTCTTCATCTTGGGATAAGACTTGCAATCTAAGGCAAACTTCTTCTTCTTCTTTTTCGTCTTCTTCTTCTCCTCCCCTTCTTCTTCTTCTTCTTTTTCTCCTCCTCCTCCCTCCCCCTCCTTTTTCTCTCTATTCCTCCTCTTCTTCCTGTCATCCGTTTTCTTCTTTTTTTTCATACTTTTCCTTCTTGTCAATTAATTGTTACTATGCAATCACCGTATTCTTCTTCTTCTCCTTATTCTTCTTTTCATTTGTTTTCTTTTTTTTTCATACTTCTACTTCGTCTTTTCCTTCTTATTTTCTTTCGCTTTCCTGATTCCGGTTTTATTTCTTACGATTCTATTTATATAAGAAGTATTTAACTGATATATATATATATAATATATATAATATATATATATATATATATATATATATATATATATATATATATATATATATATATATATATATATATATATATATATATATATATATTCCCAATATTTGTTAAAATCCTTAATATTACAATGACATATCGAAGAGCAAATATACTTCAAAACTACTCACAGGTTGTCAGGGGGATAAGGGTGACAGAGTCTCCAGTAGAAAAAGGCTCCTCTGCCATTCATCTACTCTAGTAATAATATATTTAAAATAAAATTCTCAGCTAAATTTTTGGGAAATCCACATTAATCAATATATCGATTATTCACTAAAAATATCGTTGGCAACTGCCTAACTGCTAAATATTGTACCTTTAATTTTAAAAAATTAATTTTAATTTAATTTTAATTTAATTTAATTTTAATTAAAATTAATTTTAATTTTACAAAAAAGACAAATAAAAACGGACAAATTTCATTAAAACGAAATCAACAAGTGTATATATATATATATATATATATATATATATATATATATATATATATATATATATATATATATATATATATATATATATATATATATATATATATATATATATATATATATATATATATTTCGTTTTATTTTTCTTACAAACCTATTATATACTTTCTGCCTTAAGCTTACGAGTCAGAACCGAGGTGGAGCTGGAGCTGGAGCCGGAGTTGGAGCCGGAGCTGGAGCCGGAGTTGGAACCGGAGCTGGAGCCGGAGCTGGAGTCATAAATTTTTACTAGTCTACCCATACATGTATATTCTATCCTTAAATCGACATTATTACAATCATTTCCGTCTAATTTTAGAGAGGAATGGTGACGGTATTTGTCCTTCTTCAGCATCAATTGAATAATAATAATAATAATAATAATAATAATAATAATAATAATAATAATAATATTAATAATAATAATAATAATAATAATAATAATAATAATAATAATAATAATAATAATAATAATAATAATAATAATAATGACATGCATTGTAAGCATCTTGAACTTAAAGTATTAAATGACAAAATTATCGAAACACACTGATAATAAATAATAATAATAATAATAATAATAATAATAATAATAATAATAATAATAATAACGTCGAAAGAATTCTGAACAAAAATATAAATAGATGTCAATAAAAAAAATAAAAAAAATCATAAAACTTTTTACCTAATAATAACTGAAATTTCAGTTAAAAACTAAACAAAGGATATTATAAACGATAAAAACTTTATGTAGTTACCACAGACTAAATATATAGATAATAATCTCTATATTTTAGACTAAGGATGAATCAAAACTCTGTTTTCAACACGCACAAATTTGAACCCACAATTGCCAGATTCGCAAGACAGTCTCGTAAAAGTTTTTTTTTTTTTTAGGAAGATAATAAAATTGATTTCTCATTTATTTAGGAAGATAATACAATTAATTTCTCAATCATATTTCTTTTTCCTGAAAACATGTTATGAATAAGTTCACATTCTATTCAGTTTATTATAAATTCACATAAATTTTCATCTAAATTTCAGTTTAAAATCCAAAAAAATATTGAAATACAATATTTCGAATGAAATATACCGAAGGAAAATATTTAATGCCTTTTTATATTCATTCGGCATTTTATATTTTAGCCTTTCATTTTTGTATTTACAGCTTTAAATTCAAACTTCAAATTACTCAAAAATAAATAAATAAATAAATAAATAAAAAATATCTGAATTTAAAATAAACATAAAAAAGTATAAACTCATTCATATATTCTTTTCAGGAAAAGAAAATACATTAAAATAGTAATCTGCCGCATTAATTTTCAATGTAACACCAGAGTATAAATATATTAAGTAATGAAATCGAATAGTAACACTGCAAAAAATTGTGCTTAACGAATAGTTGGGACAAGTGGCAAAAATGTACCGGTGAAATTTTCAAGAAGAGAAAAACATGTAAGGCATAAGAAAGTTGCTTCACCGATTCATTTTCTAATAAGAAATTAAAAAAAAAATTTCGTGACATTTTAGCCGCATGTCCCAACGGTTCCTTAGGACAATTTTTGCAGTGATAGATTTGACTGTTGTATAACATTATGACGTAAGTAACTTGACCTTCAAATTCAAATAAACGATGGTAGTAGTAGCATTATTCAAATCACAAATCACTGTTTCCTGAAAAAATAGTTACAAAGTTTGCTAGATTTAAATCAATTGACCAATCACAGACTGAACGTTGTTTAAAATCACGACTACGTCAAGGATCTCGCAAAGTACCGTTATCCAGACTTTTATAACATTGCATTTTATTACTTGGCATATTATTTACTTTGTATCTATCCTTTTAATAAAACCTAAAACACACAAAGCCATTTACGAAACTCGGCCCTTTTAATTTAGCATATGTTCGGAGTTTCAGAAATCTAAAAAAAATAATGGAATGGTTTGAAATTTGAGGAGCAACAAAATTTTTTGGTCGGGCTTATATAATATATTATATATATATATATATATATATATATATATATATATATATATATATATATATATATATATATATATATAATATATATATATATATATATATATATATATATATATATATATATATATATATATATTATTGGGTGAGTCAAATGAAAATCGTAAATAACATTATCGTGCAATATACTGAATACAAAAGGTATTCAAGTAAATCAATTTTTTTTTACTTATTCTCTATGGAATGCAATATAAGTGTTCAAGCACTTTGGGAGTAAATGAAAACATCTAATAATGAACCTTTCAGGGGTTTTCTGCTTACTTTACTTTTAATTCGGACTTAAACACTTGCCCTGAGATTCTTCAGTTGGAGTAAGGTCTTTGCGAATACGATAGATGTGGAAAAAGACTCAAGACGAATCTTGAATAGTTGCAACAGTGTCACGGGAGGCATGTCATATTACAACAAAACACCTGTACTGGTAAGTCCACGGCGTTTTGATCTGATTTACACGAAGGAGGTTGTTCTTAACAAGATCTGCATACATATCACTGGTTACTGTTTTTCCCTTTGGTATGACCCCTAAGTTCATCTCAAAAGAGATTCCGTATAACCTTTCCCGCCGGATGATTTTGTGAGGAATTTTCTCAGGTTTGGTGAGGTGTTCAGAAGCCAATCTTTGCTCGACAGTTGACGTTAGGCAAGGTGAGCGGAGTTTCGTAGACCACGCCTTACAATAGTAGTTCAAGGTGGGCGGAGCTTCGTAGACCACGCCTTACAATAGTAGCTCACGAGGTTTTAGAATAAAAATTATTACAGAACTTATCAGATGCTTATATGACACTAGTAAAGAGCACCAAATTTAAATTTAATATTTCTTTTTTAATTAAGAAAGTTTCACTCCTTATGAACTTCTATTTTCTCAGGAAAGAAACCTTATCTAGGTATTACAAGTTCGATTCGGCATTACATACACAATATTAATTTTTACATGAAGGTTCACACAACTGAAAAAAAAAAAAAAAAATAATGATACACGTTAAAATTTATGATTTACAGAGTTCAAAAAGTTTGACAAATATGAAGGCCAAATTAACAAACTTTTTTCAGCTTCATCATAAATATTAATTTTTTTTTTTTTTTTTTTTTTTTTTTTTTAAATTTAAAATAAAAAAAAAAAAATATATATATATATATATATATATATATATATATATATATATATATATATATATATATATATATATATATATATATATATATATATATATATATATTAGGGTTGGCCGAGCTCCGGAATTTTCCGCACCGCACCGCACCACACCGCACCAGGTCGTCGTACACACTGCACCAACAGTCATTTGCACCGCACCGGAAGCAAAATGCAGTGCACCGCACCGCACCGCACCACCGCACCAAAAGCTAAACTAAGCGCACCGCACCGCACCGAAATCAGCGCACCACGCACCGCACCGCACCGACATATACAATTAAAGCATATATATATATATATATATATATATATATATATATATATATATATATATATATATATATATATATATATATATATATATATATATATTATTTCACCTCTGGTGGGCAAAGGCCAGAGGCCTACTAAAAATTCCACCAGAGTTAGGGGGAAAGACGGAAGCCTGGTCAAATTAAAGGCCGACGTGACCTGATACACGACGTTTGAACGTGTGTAAGTCATAGGAAGTTTGAAAAAATAGAAGAAGGGAGTGTGTTCAAGACTTTACCAGTAGAGTACATGTAGGACAGAGCATAGCGGTTAAGTCTGGGGTCAGAGAGTTGGACAGAGAAAGGACGAGACTGTGTAGAAAGTCGAGTCGCACGAGCCCTTCTCGGTGGAGGAGGTATGTGACGAGAGAGTTCAGAAGAGCAGTGTCATTGTAATAGCGATATTATAGAGAGTGACGCAACAATTCGAAGCGCAGAAAGAGATTGAAGAGAGTTAGTAAGAGCAGGAGAGTTGATGAGACGAAATGCCCTAGACTCCACCTTCTCTAGGAGAGCTGTATGTATGGAACCACCCCAGATGTGCGAAGCATACTCCATACAGGGGCGAACAACACCCCTTTACACAGCAAGCAAATGGGGTGGAGTGAAGAAATACTGAAGGCGCCTCAGAACACCCAACCTCTTAGAAGCTTGTTTAGAAAGAGAGGTAATGTGATCTTTCCAAGAAAGATCACGAGAAAAAGGAAACACCGAGAATATTAAGAACAGATGAAGGTTCTGAGTTGAGTGTTTTCGAAGAAGATATCATAGTTGTATGGAAGATTGTGTCGAGTGGAGAGATGGAGGAATTGAGTTTTTGAGGCATTGAAAACAACCATGTTTTCTCTGCCCCAATTTGAAATACGAGATAGATCAGAGGTCAGCTGCTCCAAGGCAACCCTCCTTGCGTCTAGTAACTGTTGTTGAGAGGGGCGCCTTTCAAATTGAAAAGAGTAATGAAGGGTGGAGTCATCAGCATAGGAGTGGATAGGAGATGAAGTAACAGAGAGAAGGTCATTAATGAAAACTAGAAAAAGTGTTGGGGATGGAACAGATAGTTGAGGAACACCACTATTAATAGATTTATAGGATGAACGGTACCCGTCTATAACCAGAAAGGAAATCATAGAGAAGGCCACAGAGAGAAGGGTAGATTCCGAAAGAGGGAAGTTTGGAAATCAAAGCTTTGTGCCAGACTCTATCGAAAGCTTTCGATATGTCCAGCGCGACAGCAAAAGTTTCACCGAAATGCCGAAGAGTGGAGGACCAAGAGTCCGAGAGAAAGGAAAGAAGATCACCAGTAGAGCGTTTCTTACGAAAGCCATACTGGCGATCAGAGATAAGATTAGAAGAATTGAGATGTTTCCAAATCTTTCTGTTAAAGATAGATTTGAAAACTTTAGAAAGAACGGAAGTTAAAGAAATTGGACGGTAGTTAGAGGGTTGAGAGGGGTCCCCCTTCTTTGGCACAGGCTGAATGAGCGCACGTTTCAAGAAAGAAGGGAAGGTTGAAGTAGAAAGACATAGGCGAAATAGTTTACCAAGGCAGGGTGCAAAGCTCGGAAGCACAAGTTTTGAGAACCACAGGAGGGATACCATCAGGATCGTATGCCTTCTTAGTGTTAAGTTCAGAGAGAGCAGAAATGACATCTTTAGAAGAAATTACAATTTTAGGCATAAAAAGAGTTAGAGGGGGTTGAAGGAGTAGGAACAGCTCCGGAATTGTCTAAGGTTGAATTGAAAGGCAAAAGTTTGAACAAAGAGTTCAGCTTTAGAGGAGGGCAAAACGGCAATTGAACCGTCAGAAGATACTAGAGGAGGGAAAGAGGAAGAAGCAAAGTTAGAGTTGACATTTTTGGCAAAATGCCAAAAAGGGCGAGAGAAAGAGGAGCCAGAAAGATTATTGAATTTTCTACGGAGAAAAGAGTTTTTAGTATCTCCGAAGAATAGATTTTGCTCGATTCCGGGATGAAATATAAGTTGAGTGAGTTTCTGGAGTTTGAAGACGACGGTATTCCCTAAAGGCAGCATCCCTGAGGCGAATAGCACGAGAACAGAGTTAAACCAAGGTTTGTTAGGTTTAGTAGAAAGGAAAGAATATGGAATGTACGCCTCCATGCCAGAGAGAATCACCTCCGTTATGCGCTCTTCACACTCCGAGGAACCCCTCCCACGGAAACAGTAATCATTCCTTGGAAAATCAGAAAAGTACGACCGCAAGTCAGACCAGTTAGTGGCACCGAAATGCCATAAACGTCTCCTCGACGAAGGCGGGGGCAGTTCTTGTGGAAGACTTGAAGAGACAGAACAAGATACAGAGATAAGAAGGTGATCGGATGAACCCAGAGGAGGAAAGAGTTTTACAGTATAAGGGGAAGGATAAGAAGTTAGGAAAAGATCTAGTATGTTGGGTTCATCACCATCGGGTAGGGATATGCACCAACTGCTCAAGGTTGTTTTGGATAGAAAATTGGTAGGCGAGTTCACCAGCTGGATCAAAAGAACTAGATGAAAGTCATTGGCGGTGGTGAACATTGAAATCACCTAAAATGATGATTTCGGAGAAAGGAGAAGAAGAAAGAATGTGTTCTATTTTGGAGTTAAGATAGTCGAAGAATTTTGGATAGTCTGTAGAGTTAGGAGACAAGTAGACAGAACAAATGAATTTAGTTTTGGAGTTCCAAAAAAGTTTAAGCCATAAAGTAAGAGAATTCAAAAGATTCCAAATTAGAGACACAAGAAAGGACAACATCATTGTGCACGTATGCGCAATATCCGCCTTTGGCTGAAAATTGAGGATAGAGACAGTAGGAGGAAACAGAGTAGGGTTTTCTCTCAGAACACTCAGGCACTTGAGTTTCAGTTAATATATATATATATATATATATATATATATATATATATATATATATATATATATATATATATATATATATATATATATATATATATATATATATATATATATATATATATATATATATATATATATATATACTCAACAACAATTAATTAATGCTAGGAGAGTGACCCTGTAGTAGTCATCTTCTGGTCTTTCTCTCAGAGGGGAGAGAAAACATGGGAATTTTCAATCACCAAAACTCTGATCCTCCATCTTTCTACTCGATAGAACATTCAATGCAATTCTGACATCGCCACTCAAACTTTCGTCTGTCCTTAAATATTCTCGCTATTTCTTTTTCTCGTAATCTTTCTTTAAAGGATTACAATACTTCTCTATGAAAACAATCTTCTATGATGTTTAATATTCTGGAGCTCCTTTGAAATTTGTTTACTTTTCACAGGTGTCTTGTTTTCACTGTATGGAGTACGTTTCACACATCTGGGATAGTCCCACTCATGTTGCTCTTGAAAAGATAGAATCTAAGTCTTTTCAGTTCTTTCACACTAATTCTCTTCAATCTCTTTGCGCACGTCAAATTTCTGTTACTTTCCATTCTATCGCTCATTACAACAGCACTGCTCTTATTGAACTCTACTATCGCATACCTCCTTCAATGAAACAGGATAGTGAGACACGTCTTTTTACAATCTATTTCATTTTTCTGTCGAGGAAATTTCGAGAGGAAATGAGGAAGGTGGAATAAAGATATTAACTTTAACTCTTCTGTCATGATACCTTGAAAATATGAACAATTTCATATTATATATATATATATATATATATATATATATATATATATATATATATATATATATATATATATATATATATATATATATATATATATATATATATATATATATATATATATATATATAGATATATATATATATATATATATATATATATATATATATATATATATATATATATATATATATATATATATATATATATATATATATATATATATATATATATATATAATAAAATCTGACAAACAGAATGATTATCGCAGGATACATCAACTTCGCGCACCGCACCAGCACCGCACCAGCACCGCACCACCATAACGTACCGCACGCACGAAGTAGCTCACCGCAAGGCACTTACACTTCGCACACGCAATTACCGCACCATGCACCGCACCGCACCGCACCGCACCGCACCGCACCAAATTTGTTGCGCACCACACCGAAAATGCAGCGCACCGCACCGCACCGCACCAAAATGACCGCACCACGCACCGCACCGCACCGCACCCGGTGCGTCGGCCAACCCTATATATATATACGCATCCGCAATGTGAATACAGGCATACACCACATATATATATATATATATTATATCTAATGATGTTTACATTCATTCACTCATATACATTACACATTTTATATACAATATTTTATTCCCCCGAGATCAAAATTGCCTTAATCAACCCACTCTACTCTTTCATTCATTAAAATGAAAGTAAAGGATTGAAATCATTAAATCATAATTAAATTTTTACATCAATTAATATTGACGATTTTTTTTTCCGAAATAAAATCGATCGATTCTATCCCAAGAAAGGGGAAATAAATTTTTTTTTCTTCCA